>JAAAKQ030068342.1:0-12918 GCA_010016005.3 Zanna intricata | reverse complement strand
CAGGCATGGTATTTTCACACACGCTACAAATCATCAAACTAAAAAATTAAATCAAAAAAATTCCAAAGCATTTACTTTGAACTACAACCCAAAAAAATCAGAGAGCGTGAAAGTTAATAGTTTCTAAATTTAAAAACTTGTATTTAAAATTCTGTTTTTTTTTTAAATAAATAAGATCAAGTAAAAAAAAAGGTAAAAAAGAAAAAAAAAATTCCTTTAAAAAAGTAGTTAAAATATTTTAATGAAAAAAATGAAAAGAATAAAATTATCTTTAAATCTGAAAAAAAAAACAAAAAAATAAATAAATAAAACGGAACTAAAAAATATGATGTAGTCACCAGATAACTTCCTTTTGTACGCCATTAAATTACATATATACATTTTTTTAAATGAAAAGTACATAAAATTTTATTTCATTAATCATCTATTAAATTACTATTTATTGTAAATTTTTGTTTTAAAGACACGGGTTAATAATTAAGAAATCAATTTATTTCAATTAAAAAAAAAAAGTTAAAAAAAAAGAGAAATTCGAACTGATGTGCCTTCTCTTGTAAGATCCAAATATTTCATTAATTAAAACTTTGTTTGGCTATAACTCTAGCACCAATGAAAATAAGTACCGATTTGATATAGTGTTGAAAAGCTCTCCAATAAGGACTTATTACTGCAGTTAAAAACGTTTTTGGAAAAGTCCAAAAATCTAAATTTTTTATATTTTTTTATTTTTGGACACTTTTAGTTCAGTCGACTGCAATCAAAAGAAGAGGTGCACAACTAGATTTTAAAACAGTTCTAAATCCAACGTCACGCCATAACTGGTCAAAATGTACAAGAATACATTTCATTCCCATTCTTACATATCAATCTCATTCATCCTCCGAAGTAATATCTTACGGTAGTTCCGGAGGCTAAACAGAAAAATAGAAAAGAGTCAAAATGGATTCAGGGAAGGTCAAAACGGATATTTCCGTTGAAATCTGAAAACCGAAATTTTTCGCGATCACAATACTTCCATTTACAAGGAAGTAAAAAATGATACTTTATTAATCGAATATCTGCAAATAAATATTTTGTAAGAGGTAAAAAACAAACTTTTTAGAAACTGGAAAAAATTCCTGACAGTCAAAATCGCATAAAATGTAATTCATTTCGTTATTAATTATTTTTAACCGATTTGTAACTTCAGAAATTAATTTAATATTTTTCTGCAAAATAAAAATGTGTTATTTTTTATAGTACTGGTGATTTTTTTTTCAAGTAAAAAGCTTGCAACGAGCAAAATATTAAGAGTTACAACTTTTTGATAATATTAAATAATTTTTAAATTTAAAAAACAAAAAATAAAAATAAATTAGAGTAGTATTCATATTAAGTAAAATTATATTACATTTTTCTTTGCGGGTAAAATACTTTATACCAGTAAAATTAAAAAAAAAAAAAAAATTACAAATGTATTTAAAAATAGCACCCAAATTAAATTTAAAAATAAAACTTACAGTAATCATTAAAAAAAATTCATAAAACTGGCTATGTTCCGATAGAATATAATAAACAATGTCAAGATCTGTTATCTTACGTAAATGAGAGGTGGATTATTTACCTTTATCGAAGTCCAAAATCGAGTAACGCATTGTGGGATTTGCGAAATTCTTAACGCTGAATAATTATCGATAGAAGTTTCATCTGTACAAATTCAGTAATTCTGAAAACAGGTTCTTTACGAATCGCGCTTTCAATAATAGGCCAATATAATATTCTCGTTACACAAAATAAACCTGAAGATAAATAAATCACTTCCATTCGTCGTCAAAAGAGGGTACTACAACCCTCTATTTAATACTTCTATTATCAGCCTTGACGGTGGGAACACCAATAACTAGTAAACTCGTACATGCACAGAATGAGCGATATAAAAGCACTATAAAACTGTAAACTGTTTTTACAACCTTCTTCCTTGGAAAAGTTTTTTTATGCAAAAATTATTTTTTATAACCTTTTTCGGTTGAAGGTATTCAATTATTGTTACAATTTTCAACTTTTACAGTTGATACCAAATTAAAAAAAAAGAACTACACAAAATTTTATTAATCTTTATTTGGAGCAGACTTAAAATAAATTTAAAGGATGACCTGAAAAAGCAATACTTTTTACTTTTCAGTACTTTATTAACTTTTTATTTAATTTTCAGTACAATATTTTATAAACTTCACTTTTAGATTTTTTTAGTTTTATTTTCAATATTTATAGCTTGAAATAAAAAAGAGCTTGTATAAAAAAACAATTTATAATAAATGCAAAAAAAAAAAAAACAATAAATCTGCATAAAAATTTTGATAAAAAAAAATTTGATGTGAACACCAGATGACTTCCTTGTACGCCTACTAAATTACATATGCACATTATTAAAAGTACATAAAATTTTATTTCATTAATAACTTTTTATATTTTTCATTGTTATAACTGAATTATTATTTATCGTATATGTTTTTTTACAATCAGAGGTTAATAATTATTAATAAATCCATACATATAAATTAAAAAAAAAAATTAAGTAAATATATGACATGGGATTTGAACCGATATGCCATCCCCTTGAAAGATACAAATATTTCGTTAATTAAAATTTTATTTGGCTATAACTCTGAAACAAATTAAAGTACCACTACCACCATATATTGTTGAAAAGCTGTCAATGAGGGTTTATTACTGCAATTAAGAAAAAAAAGTCCAAAACGCAAATATTTTGGGATTTTGGCCTTTTTGACACTTTTTTTTCGATGTATTGAATCAAAAGAGAAGTTCTTTTTTTTTTTTTGTTTAACCTCCGGAACCATCGTTAAGTTATATCTTCATAGGATGAGATGAATGAATTGTAGCGTGTGTGCACAACCAGATTTGAGGGGAAGTGCACAACCAGATTTGACAACAGTCCTAACCAAAATTTCAATATCCAATGGCTAATCGGTTGTGAATTACGCGAGATACATACGTAACATACAGACGTCACAATGAAACTAGTCAAAATAGATTCAGGAATGGTCAAAATTCACGTTGAAATCTGAAAATCGACATTTTTCGCTATCACAATACATCCTTTACATCGTACAAGGAAGTAAAAAGAAACTTATAGATTCTCGTCTTACATCTTATCGAAATTAAAAGAATGGTACAGAGCGTAAACTTAAGGAATCCGAAAATATGAAATGCTGTTTTTACTCTAAATTTTCTAGCTATTTTTTTTTTCTCTCAGGACTAATACTTAGATATTAAGTAATATTTAATATTTTTTACAAAGTGAAAAATACAAAAAAAAATTGTTCAGATTAATTTTTCTTTTTACAAATCTTCCATTTAAATTGCTTGGAAAAAACTTAAAACGAGACCATCAGAGAAAATTCCTCAATAAAATGAAAAAAAAAAAAGTCATCGAAACCGTTTGGCGAAGAGTAAACTTTGAATATACTTTTTAAAATTAAATCCTCTTCCACTTTAATTGAAATTTATTTTTAAAAAAAACGTATTTTCTAAATTGCAAAATGCATAATTAAGTAATAAAATTTGGCTTAAATATTAATTTCACAAAATATTAATAATTTTACATTTTTATTAAAACTGTATCAAACTTCTTTATCCAATGACGATAGATTACATGCAGATATATACAAACAAAATCTTTAAAATGTGTATATTAAAATTTTAATTTTTTTTATTAAATCCCTTAGCCATTTGCTGTTAACAAAATTCCTTTCTCAAAAACTGTACAGTTTTCTTTTTCCTCTTCATCCATATCTAATAAAATTTGTTGTGCTTTCGAATAGAAAAGTATTAAGAACATCTAACCAAAACAGATCAGCAAAAAAATCTTTAACTTCACCTTTAAAAATTTAAAGAAACTTTAATTCATCTTTAATTTTCTGAGACTGTAAAACGAGAGTTAGGATTTTAAATTTTTTCATATTAAAAAAAGTATGGCTTCTTTGAAGAAGATCATAGGAGAGATAAGAAGATAGGAAGGTCATAGGAAAAATAATAACAACAAAGTATAGTGAAATAAAAAAGAGTTTTTAGAAATGGTGCAACAAAGTTTGCAATTTGAGAAATTATTAATTTAGTATATATAATGAAAAGCTGAAAGAAAATCGTAGGAAAACATTTAAGGATGATTTTCAAGATTAAACAATCCTTAGGAAATATAGGTGACCAGAATAACTGGATGCAACCGCACCGCGGGATTATTCAACTCCAACATTTCAGGAACAAAACACGTGAAGTCAACATTAAAAAAAATTTATTTTGTAATCGATTAATTTATAATATTAAGAAATTCTACTTTATCATAGATTAATTTATAATATTAAGAAAGACAGAAAATAATCTTTTAAATCGGTTATAGGCAAATAAGGTCAAACAACAATTCTTAACCGATCACTTCAAGATCTGGACAGATATTCGTTTATAACTGCGAATTCAACGCCATATTTTTTTTTTTTATCCGAAGGTCACATTAACTATTTAATTTTATCTATTTATTTCCTATATTTATTAATTCCGTTACAATTTTGTTAGCTGCTGTCATATATCCAAGTAAGAAACACATGTGCTATTTCTAGCGTACGAATTGTATTAATCAAATTACACAAGATTTTAACGAAGTCTTGAAAAAATAAATAATTTGTTAACGGTTAAACATTAGTAACTGTTACTACCTAAACCAGATATTTCTTTGGTACGAGATAACACTCCCGATCCCCCGTGGAGAGGGGTATTCAGAAATGTTCAGCGGAACGAGTAGGGGATATGACAATTTAAAAAAAAAAAAGAAACATTAAGGAAAAAATCGTTAGTCTATGTACACACTAACCAAAATAATGACCATTCAGCATTTTTAATAGCTACTTTCAGAATTGGCTGAGAATATATCATAAATAAGTTTTATAACGAAAAGTAACGTTTAAAGGCACGAGAAATGATTAAATTTCATCTTTTTATTTCTCTATATGAAGTAAAAAGAAATATTGTAATCACGAAAAATTTCGGTTTTTAGATTTCAATAGAAATACCAGTTTTGACAATCCCTGAAATCATTTTGACTAGTTTCGGCGTGAGGGAGGTACGTATGTACATACATATACGTATCTCGCGTAACTTAAAAACTATTAGCCGTAAGATTTTGAAATTTTGGATTTAGGACTGCTGTTAACACCTAGTTGTGCACTTTCCCTTTTGATTGCATTCGACTGAATCAAAAGTGTCCAACAAAGCTCAAAATTACCCAAAAATTTGGACTTTTTCTTAACTGCAATAATAAGCTCTCATTCAGAGCTTTTTTTCAATGATATATTATAAGTGGTTCTTATTTTAATTTGTTCCAGAGTAATAGCCGAATAGAATTTTTATTAATGAAATATTTGAATCTTATAAGGGGATATCGATTTTAATCAGACTTCAACTCCTTTTCTTTTCTTTAATTTAAATATATAGATTTATTAATAATTATTAACCTCAGATTGAAAAAAAAAGGTTAACGGTAAATATTAGTTCATTAATTACAATTTAAAAAAAATATATCACAAGTTATTAATGAAATTAAATTTCATGTACTTTTTATTAAAAAAAAAAAATCTTAATATGTAATTTAATAGGCATACGAGGAAGTCCACATCACATTTTTTATTTCCGAAGCTGCTTAAATTTATAAACATAATTCAGTCTGTATTGCAGATTTACGAAAAGAATAATTTTTATAAAAGTTACCCTTATATAAGAAATAATACTGTTCGAATAAAATACTAATTTAACATATTAAACCCAATATTTCATTATTGTTTAATAAATTTTGTCTATTTAAAAACATATTCAACATTTTGTGTTACATCTGACAGAATAATCTTTTTGTTTCGTGGAATAACATTTACGTAAAAATAGAACTGATTTTTAAGTCCGATATAAATATTATTTTTATGAGTTAAACTAGAAAAATAAGGAAAGATGAAAAAATAAGGAATAAAATTAAACAAATAATCTGTCTAAATTCTTATGCTATGCGAATATAATTTAATGAGTGTTAAAACCTATTAATTATGTTACGATGCGAAGTGTAACAAAACAACTTATTTCTACTAAACAGCAATTTCGTTCAGAAAATATTTTAATTTTAACCTTTTAATATTCTATACAAATAAACGGAGATATTCGTGACAGAAATACAAATAATTTAGGTAGATATATAGAATATATACTATATACGTCTTACTATATACTATATACTTACTATATACTATATACGTCTTGTACTGTTATTATGTACGTGAAACACCGGGCAGATAAAACAGAAAAGTACACCTAAGCGGGCTCCTAGGTCCCATCATGTCCAATACTCACGTAATACTTTTACAGTCCCTTAGAGGTATATAAGAATTCTAAAGTTCGGGTAATATAGTGTTTTATAAAAGAGTTTTATTGATGTGCACACGGCGAAACGTAATAAACCAAAGTAAATAAAAGAGAAAAGGAAAAAAGAGAAAGAAATATCAGCTTAAAGGCTTCTTTTTTTTTTTTTTACCTCCGGGACCACCGTTAAAATATTTCTTCAGAGGTGGAAGTGTATGATTTGTAGCGAATGTGAAAATGCCATGCCTGATCGGGATTCGAACCCGGGACTTCCGGATGAAAAGCCGAGACACTACCACTCGCACCACAAAAAGGCCGGCTAGCTTATAGACCTGCCGGCCTCCGTGGCGGAGTGGTAGCGTTTCGGCCTTTCATCCAGAGGTCCCGGGTTCGAATCCCAGTCAGGCATGGCATTTTTCACACACGCTACAATTCATTCACATCTCATCCTCTGAAGATATAATTAATTGTGGTTCCGGAGGTTACAGACCTATGTCAAAAAAAAAATCCTCTGAAGGATAACCTTACGGTAGTTCCGGAGGCTAAAAAAAAAAAAAAAAAAAAAAAAAAAAAAGAGAGTGCAAGTTTAAATGAAGTACGGCAAAGAACGTGTATATGTAATTTAATAGGCGTTAAAAAGAAGTCATGTGATGTCCACATCAGATTTTTTAAATTAAGTATTCTTCTTTGAGTAAATGTTTTCATTGGTAAACAACACAGAATCTTTGTTATCAACATTTCCCAGTGACAAAAATTTATATCTCTAGGAAGTAAATTTTCTACCTTCTATACAAAGAAATAAATTTCC
Organism: Zanna intricata; assembly: GCA_010016005.3. Taxonomy (NCBI): domain Eukaryota; kingdom Metazoa; phylum Arthropoda; class Insecta; order Hemiptera; family Fulgoridae; genus Zanna; species Zanna intricata. The sequence goes on along the minus strand of JAAAKQ030068342.1, from coordinate 5,717 downwards.
CCACAAATTTGATTAAGTTTTTTTATTTTTTACTTAAACGTCTTTATTACCCACCCATTTAACGAGATTATTTTACCGCCAAACAATGTTTTTTGAGCCCAATCTTTTGTTTTTCCCCTCAGATTTCTGAATAACTACTAAAAAAAAATCCAGTTCTAGGACCAATATTTTCCAATTCTTCAGGTCAGATTTCATAAAAAAAAAAAACCCACTAAATTTACCTTTTTATTTGGATGGCAAGAATTACAGTCTTAACTTAAATTTATCGAAGACGTACAAAACAGAGCGAAATTTTTTATAGCCCATACTCGCTAACGAAACTTATCCGAACCTATAATTATACACGAATTTTCTTCTTTATTTCCAGCAGATGTATAAGTCCTGAAATACAGAATGATTCACGAAAAATGTAACAAATTTTTCGTGAATCATTCTGTATTTACAAACGGAAAAATAAGAAATTTGCATTTAAAAAATACACATAAAAGCAATTAGTAATTACAGAGCGTAAACTAAGACCGTATTGAATGCTAGAATACACATTATTTATAAAAATAAAAGATAATGAAGTATGACTGAAAATAGGATAATAAGGAATTAAATGTTTCGCGAGGGAAATATAATATTCTAGAAGTCACAAAATTTTGCAATTCAAGAAGAAGAAGAAGAATTGCAAATGAATAAATTAAAAGCAAACCGGCACAATCAAGGTCCAAGGACAGAAGGAAATCTGCAAGTATCAAATATAGATCCAAGAACTAGAAAGAAATTTTAAATACATTTATGATGAGATGGTAACACTTTGTAGCTTTGAAACATTAAAAAAAAGAATAAAGGTATTTGAAATTAAATGTTATAACGAGGATGCGGGTCGGTAATTCAATGTTAGGACGAGTAAGAGAGAGATAAATTTGTGTTGTTTGCGGCAAAATCTTGTAAAGTAATGAAACGCGGTGAGTGAGCCCCATCTGTTAAAACATGAAAGTCAATTACTCTGGTGACGAAAGGTCATATAAAAAAAAAAATCTGTTGAGGTAAAATTGGAATAAATATGAAGTAAATAACTGAGGAATTAGTTTGTAAAATAGCTTTTTAAAAAAATTAGAGTTTCAATAACGAACAAGAACACTTAAAAAAAAAATGTATCAACTGTTAGACATAGATATAACTGATGCTCCTACCTCGAAACGATCTATTTTTCGGTGTAACACCGTCATACCAGAATCGGACAGCTAATTTTAAAACGATCTTAAATAACTTGTTAGAGATCTTAAATACCTCTTAAATAACTGCTCAACAGTGATTTCAGCACTGAAATCAGCAGTGAGAAAAAAAAAATTAAATTTAACGTGAATGCTTTTAACTTAAAACGATCTGAAGCGACCGAAATTTTAACGATTAGATTTAGGACTGTTGTAACATCTAGTTGTGCACCTCCCTTTTGATTGCAATCGACTGAACAAACGTGTCCAAATATGCTAAAAATCCAAAAATATTTCGATTTTGGATTTTATCTCTTTTTTATGAGAGCTTATTACTGCAGTAATAAGCTCTCATTGAGTGCTTTTCAACGATATATCATAAGTGGTACTTATTTTCATTGGTTCCAGAGTAATAGCCAAATAAAAATTTAATCTTACAAGGGAAGGCACATCGGTTTGAATCAGACTTCATCTCCTTTTTTTTTAATTTTTTTTTTTAAATTTAAATGTATTGATTTATTAATAATTATTAACCTTTCAGTGTAAACAAATTTTTACGAAAATTAAATAATAATTCAATTATACCAATTAAAAAAAAAAAATCAGAAGTTATTGATTAAATAAAATTTTATGCACTTTTTCATTTCAAAAACATGTGTATATGAAATTTAGTAAGCATACAAAGAAGTCATGTGTTGTTTACATCAGAATTTACAATATAATACTACTAATTAACTACTTTCGATGTACCTCAGGCCGCTTATAAAAAAGTCTTAAATAACCTGATGTTTTTTAGACAAATTTTTTTTTTTTTTAATGATCAGACATAGCCTTACCCTTTCCGTTAAAAATCTTCGAGTTCTCCCCATAGGAAGCATTGAATATAAAGGTTTCATTCCGAAAAATAGATCTTTTGGAGGTAGAAACATTTCTTAAATTTATTTATTATTATCTTTTTTTAAATAAATTTAAGGAAGAAAAAGTTAAGCCCACCGGGTTAGTCTAGTGGTTAACTCGTCATTACAAATCAGCTGATTTCGAAGTCGAAAGTTCTAATGCTAGTAAAGGCAGTTTACTTTTTTACGGATCTGAATACTGGATCTTGGATACCATTATTCTTTGATGGTTGAATTTCAATTAACCACGCATCTCAAGAGTGGTCGGCCTGAGATTGTACTAGACTTCACTTCAATCACATTTATACATATCATCCTCTGAAGTAATACTTTACGGTAGTTCTGGAGGCTGAACAAAAAAAAAAAAAAAAGAGGAGAGTATTATAATATCAAGTGGAAAAGTTAAATAAGAAATCGAATACTTCATAATATTACTTTCTATCCCATGTCTTCCGACTAATTTTATAATATCAGTCCATAAAAGTAGTTTTTATATCGAAATAACAAAGCAGTGGTAACAATAAAAATAAAGAAAAACTTTTTTTAATTTGTCTATGTAGACAGTGTATTTTTTCATTAAAAAAAAATTTTCAAATTAAGTTATAGGGGGTATAAACTTAACAACATAACAAATAATATTTTGAATAAGAATTTCCTTTTAAATAAAAAACATGGAAATCGGTACTTACGCAAACATTTTAAATTATATATATTTTTTAAAAAAATTGTTGATTTTTTTTTTTTTTTTTTGAAGTGGGTTAAAATTTTATAAATCAATCGAAATCTGATATTCAAATTTTTGTTCGTAAACAAAAACTTTTTTCTATTTTAATACATTAAAACTAATGTATTAATTAATATAAAAATTATTTAATTTTCTATTTTTTTTAAAAAAGGTTTACTTATATACGCAATAAATTAAAACGTTACTACATAATTGTATAATAATGTTTATTATAATTTTATGCGTTTATAATGGGTTAATTTAAATAACAGTTGCAAAAGGAAATAACAAAACATTTAATTGAATTAGATGAAAAAAAGACGCTGTTTTGAACATTTTTAATTTAAATATATTGTTCCTGTTTTAATTTCTGTTCATTAGCTTCAATTGTTTCATAAGCTACGAGAAAGACTGTTAAATATATTTGGAAAAAAAAATAAAACAAATTGAATCACTCTACTCAGTTATCGTTTAAATTAAGCTAAATTAAAAAATGAAAAATTTAAATTTATTTAGTATTTATTATTCAACATTTATTTTGAATCAACAAATCTTGACAAAGAATCAAGATTTTGTTATATCGATGAAATTATTTATCGATATTTATTATTGTAAAAAAAAAATACGAAAATAGTTATTTATAAAACTTAATGTTTTTACTTCCTTGTAGAAAGTAAATGATGTACTGTGATCGCTAAAATTTCGGTTTTCAGATTTCAACGGAAATATACGTTTTGAACATCACTGAATCCATTTTAACTAGTTTCGGCGAGACATCCGTTCGTAATTATGTATGTATCTGGCATAACTCAAAAACGATTAGCCGTAGGATGTTAAAATTTTGGATTTAGGACTATTATAACATCTTCCTGAACCTTCCTTTTTGACTGCAATCAACTAAAACAAAAGTGTTCAAAAAAGCACAAAATCAAAAAATATTTCGATTTTGGACTTTTTCTTAACTGCAGTAATAAATCATCTTTGAGAGATTTTCAATGATGTATCATAACTGATATTTATTTTCATTGGCTGCAGAGTAGCAGCCAAATAAAATTTTAATTAATGAAATAATTGGATCTTGCAAGAGTACACATCTGTTCGAATCAGACTTCATCTCTTTTTTTTTTTAACTTCTTTTTTCTTAATTTAAATATACTGATTTGTTAATGATTATTATCCTCTGGTTGTAAAAAAATTCTACCATAAATAATATTTCAATAATAATAATAAAAAAATTAAATATCATAAGTTATTAATGATATAAGATTTAATGTACTTTTCATTTTAAAAACGTGTGAATAGTAATTTAATAGGTCTATAAAAAAGTCATATTGTGCCCACATCAGATCTTTTATAAGAGTCATTTACTCTCTCTTTTTCTGTTTAACCTCCGAAACTACCGTAAGGTATTATTTCAGAGGATGATACGTATAAATGTGAATGAAGTGTAGTCTTGTACAATTTCAGGTCGACCGCTCCTGAGTTGTGGGTTAATTGAAACCCAACCGCCAAAGAACACCGGTATCCACGTACTAGGATTTGAACCTTAGAATTCTCGACTATGAAATCAGCTGATTTGCGATGTCGCGTTAACCACTAGACTACCCCGGTAGGTTAAAAGGTTCATTTATATTCTTATTTATAATAACAATCGACGTCTATAACATATTATCTAATACACTAGAATCGTAATTTTTCTGTCGCAGTGAAAGTGGGTTTTGATAAGATTAGAACATTGAATTTTACTTCACTGATTCGAAAAGCGTAGAAGCACATGCATAAATTATTCATAACTAGTAAAGTAATAACGTGCTATATGCTAACGCCCTTAAAAGCCATTAGTTAATAAACTCTATGTATTTATTTACGCGATACGGTTGACGATGAAAATTATACAAATTTAATATTTTTATGATTGTCGAAACTTAATTTGAAAAATTAATTATCATTTACATATATGGAGAATAAATCACGGGTTCGTATCCTGACTATTTTCGAATCAGTTGCAGAAGTTTTTTCAACGTAGGAAATCTCATAAAATATATTCACGTACGTGTTTTGACATAGGCTTAATGCGGTGAATTCTTCATTATATAAAAGTGTGATTAAACGTAGTAAAAGAAAGAATGTCGGCAAAACTTCGGTTGTAATGGGATTTCCTCTAGGTATACTGATATTGCTTACGAAGAAAATTAAATTTTAATCAAAATTAAATGCCATCAGCGACCCGTATTCAAAAGTCGTATAAAATTTCATACAAAAAATCGGTCATAAAAAAAAACCCCACACCTGAATAAAATTCCCGATATGCAACAAAAGTATACGACATAATGGATAAGTCTAATCGGCACAAGTATGTGAATTTGAGTCCACGAACAAAAAAAAAAGGTTTCTTTATTGTTGTTTCTTGGGAAAAAAAAATGGAAACAAAAAAAGGGCCTCCACCTCTGTGTGAGGGTTTGAATAATAGTAAATACTATTAGAAAGGATCTTAGCTAGGTAATAGCCATTAAACTGGATGAAAAAAACTATCTGCCTTATAAGTAAAATGTTGAAATTATCGAAATCACCGTGAAAAAGTTTCATCCCGACTGGTTGATCTGATCTGAAAACATCAAGCAAAAAACATTCCAATAGACGTACATACTTTCAAAAGTATTCATCGCTAAAACTGCTGAGTCATGAAACGTCAACATCGACATACAAAATTTCGCCAGATTAGCATTCTTTCCCTTATGTAGTGTACAATATAACTACAAAGTTGAAAAATTAAAAGAAAAAAACATTAAAAATTCGATCGGTTAGTTTTTTTCTTTTCTTTTTTCTTTATCTGTTTAGCCTCCGGAACTACTGTAAGGTATTACTTCAGAGGATGAATGAGGATGATGTGTATGA
>JAAAKQ030068331.1:0-15539 GCA_010016005.3 Zanna intricata | reverse complement strand
TAAGCCACATTTTAAGGTGAATCGCATCACAAGTTGAATTAAATGACTTTGTTAGGGTTTTCAATTTATCAAAAAATTAAGCTGAACTGTTAGGATCAAGACTGCAAGGTTGGAATTTACTTTAAAAAAATACAAAAATTTTGGGTTTTCAAAGCCAACAAAAAGAATTTTCTCAGTACTTTATTGATGAAAGTAATTTGCAGAAATATTGATGACCTTATGTTCCACTTAAGACAAGTTCATAAACCTGAGCACTGGCACCTTTTCATAGATCTATCCAAGTATAGTTTAAAGTGGTTCTATTAGACAATGGTAACAAATATCCTTTGATACCAATCACTTATGGTATTAATTTAGATGAGCCATACAATGTGAAAAAAGAACTTCTTGAAAAAATATAGCTGGAACATATGCGGTGATTTGATAGTTATAGCTATTTTGTTAGGCTTGCAGTTAGGCTGTACTAAGTACATGTGTTTTCTTTGCGAATGGGACAGCTGAGCTAGGGATAAACATTATGTTACCAAAGAGTAGAAGAAATGAGACAACTTAATTCCAAATGAGAAAAATATTATTCATGAGTCCTTAGTTGAACTCAAAGAAATATTTTTATCCCCTCTCCATATCAAGCAAATGAAACCAAGTAAATGTAAAAGCAATGAAGAAGGATCGTCCCGGAAATTTTTGTACATCAGGCAAAAATTTCCAAGTGTAAGTGAAGGAAAAATTAAATAAGGAATATTTGTTGGTCCTCAAATAAGGGAGTTGGACAAAAATGATGTTAACTCGATGTTAAATAATGTAGAAAGTGGAGCTTGGGCTTCATTTAAAGACTTTTGCAAAACCTTTCTCGGCAAACAAAAATCTGACAATTACCACAGTATTTTTAATCAATTTCTTACTTCATTCAGAGCTATGAGATGTAATATGTCCTTGAAAATACATTCCCTCTACTCACATCTGGATTTTTTCCCCAGACAACCTCGGAGACTTAAGTGACGAACATGGTGAATGTTTCCACCAAGGCATTTGATGGAAAGCCTGAGGCCATGTCTGTGCTTGAGGTTATTTTTATAAAAGAAAAGCATCAGCAAAATCATTCTAACCCAGGTATGGCCATGCAAATTATAAATATTACTTTGATGGGGACGAGGACCATAATCTGAAAATTAATTTTAAAAAAAGTAAAGTTCAGTTATTTTCTGAACAGACCTCATGCAAAGATTTCTAGCTCCCTTTAATTCAAAATTGAAAGATTGGATTCATATCCTTTTTTTTTCAAAATTATGTTGTTTGATGCCTTTATTTTCAAAAGCAATCTTCCTTGGAGGTTATTAAAAGCTTTCTGTTAAAAAAAGAAAATGATTAGAGCTAAGAAATTATCATCCTTAATAAAATAAGGAATACTATATAAATTTTAAGTTTTTTCTTGATTCAATGTTTACTATATCTACGAGTGATAACAGCATCACCCAGGTAAAACAAGATTCTCCTGCACGTTTTGTATATAACCCTTATGATATATGTTTGAGGTAAATATTTGTACCTTAAAAGCTAAATAAATATAAAAAAAAAAAAAAAAAAAAAAATTGTTTTTTTTTTCGAATATTAAATTTCTAAAAAATGTTTATTTACTTAGTGCCAAATATTCAAATATAATTATAGCAACAAAATAATAACTATTGCAACTTCTGTTGTTTATGCTTCAAGAAATTAGTGTTGTCAGGGGGAGAAGTAGATATATACTTATCTGTGTATGTAAATACACATATATTTACTATATATAAATATATAGTTCAATAATTGTTTTAAAAATTGAGTTTGTTGTTCTTTTGACATTTGTATTTTCTTCAATATACAAAATAGAAATTTTACCTTACAAAGTTAAAATTTGAATGAGAAAAACTTGCATTTATGATATCATACTCTTGTATCAAATCAAAGAGGCAAGAAAATGTGAAACACTTATGTACAATTTATAAATTAAATGGTTAATGGTTGCGCACTAGAGCAAATATACTCGTATATTAGTTTTCAACTTCTCTTTCAATAAAGTATAAAAATGTAATAACATTGTGGCTTATAGCATAATTTGCTTAATGTATATTTAGAAATACACAAGATAGGAAAACAGTTGACAAAACTGTGTTAATAGTATTTCAACAGTCATTTTGGAAAAAGCTCTCTGGGCTGGTCTAGAGGTTAACATAACATTGTAAATCAGCTGAAGTCTTTTGAAGTCGAGTGTTCTAAGGTTCATATCCTACTAATGGCAGTTACTTTTACACTGATTTGAATACTTGAGTGTGGAGATAAAAAATAAGGCCATAATTTTGATGTTAATTTCTGTTTCTTAAAAAAATAATAAGTTGGAATAGTTCTTGTATGGTCTTAAAATAATAATAATAATAATACATGCCTGCCATTTGCAACATTTGTACAATATGGTCTTCTTTTTCTTAAATTTTAAAACAGTGCGCCTATACTATTCTGAAGTTATTTGTTAAGTTGGTTAAATTTTATTGTAAATAATAAAAAAACTATTCTATTAATGTAGTACAAATATCATCACATCTAAATACTATATTTGCTTAGGGTTCTGAACTTTTTTTTATGACATGTGGGAAATGAATATCTTCCTTTAGGATCTTGATATTCCATTTTTAATTTTCTGTAGTGCCTTAGGTACCGTTCTATAATTTTCTATAATTTTTATTTTTAAAATGTTTTAAAACAATAATTTACTATTGGCTAAATTTGTATAAAAATATTGAAAAATCTGTTTTTTTCACATATTCATTATTATTACTATTAATTTTTTTTCAATAAAATTTTCAATAAAGAAATAAGAAATGATTTCTTTTCCCCCTGGTAAATCACTGGTCAGAAGACTAGTCTTTGCAAAAAACAGATCACCTAATAAATAGACTTGTCAAAGGTTTTGAAATTCCAAAAAAAACACAAGATGAAAAAGGTATATAAAGGGCCCTTACCACTTAAAACACAAACCATTTCTATTAAATGTAAAAAAAAAATCAATATAAATTAAAACATTAAGTCAGTTATATCAAAGATACATAAGAACTAACTTCTTAAATTCTATCGGTTGGATTTATTCTGATGTCTCAAAGATGGTTCTTTCCAATCCTCCGCAATAAATTACAGAGGATGTATGCTGCCAGCTTTAGATGATGCCGACTCAGATGATTCAGTTCAGCATTGCATCAGATTCAAGATTTGATGCACTCCCTACTAAAGCTTGTGGGGGGATTGAAATGCTCGTAGTGACCTTTATTTAATCCTTACTATTTCTAATTTCATAAATATAGTAATTTTAAGCTGTATTTGTAGTTTACAGTAATCTAAATACAGTTATAAATTAATATAGTGGCAAATTAAGTAGCACTTTCTATTAAGCTCAGGTTTCAGCAATTCAGATTGGATCTGTATTAGATGATTAAATTATAAATATTTTACAGTTACAATTAATCTGTAGGTAAATTAAAATTTACTTACTATAATTAATCTCTTGATAATTTTGATCGTAGTATTTTGTACCTACTGATGTACTAACAAAACCTTTGTTGTCGGTTGCATAAGAGACCGTTACTAGCATAAAAAATCTTTCTTGCTGGAAAATATTAAGATTTAATAGTATTAATACAAGAGAAATTGTAATGTTTTTGTATGTTTATTTTATTTTAATTTAAATTAAAGCAATTAAATAATTTTCTTTATCAAAATAAAATCTTTTTGAAAATAAATTTGTCGGTGCTTTAAACATATTATTTTAAATAAATATCCTTCTGAATACATAGAAAATTACAGAGCTGTTACATTAGCAGCTATTGTTACTGGTTGCTGTACTTTCAATGACGTTAAAGGTGATTTTCTTAATAAAACTGTTGAATCAAAATATACTGTAATTACTCATAAAATCTAACCTTCTAGTATGTAGCCCCTGGATTTCTACCCAACTTAGAATAATAATTTTATACAAAGTTTTTTTGTAATTAATAATTATTTTACATAGACAACATACTTCTATCTTAATTTTTTTAAATAATTTCTTCTTAAAGAGAATTGTGCATTGATATTAAATGCACATTTTCAATGATAATAAAAATAAATAATATTATTTAACCTTTTGTAGTTAGTTATTTCTAGTAAAAGTGTAATATGACATAACATTTTAATTTGTGCCTGCATAAATTATAATGACAGATAATTTTATGTTTTGTTAAAGTAAATGAAGATCTTCCACCTTCATTTGTATAAATTCTTTCCAGTTATAGCTGGATATTTTTAGAGAAAACAAAAAAAAGTGTTGTTAGAAATTACTACTTCTTGAGATTATCTTTACAACACATTACTTGTTTGCTGTTTAGACACTTAATTGGATGTTAGAAATTATACTTTCTCGGAAATTTGTTTTTGGTAGTTTTTCACAATTTTTTTTTTATTACCATGAATATAATGAAATTTTAACAAATGGATATTACTGCAAAAATTCTTTGATCCCCTCTTACTTGTTTATAGAAAACGAAATAAAAACTGGAATCAAATGATTGGGACTGAAAATTTGATGACCCTGTTAAGTATTAGGCAACAATTCTCAAATTCTTGGAAAAAATAGAAATTGTCCAATGTAGACAGGTTTTTTTTTTTATTTGAGACAAAAATAGCTCTTCCATTTCATTTCTATCTTTTTGTTTCTATTTGGGAATATGTGGTCAGATTACTCAACCTTGTTGTAAGCAGTTTAATAGTGCACATTAACTTGAAAATAGTAGCTTTTTCCTTTATTCATGTTTTGTATATGGAAGTTCTTACTTAACAAATTTTTGTAACTTTGGCAAAATTTCTCAGGTCCTTTGTTGCTTTACATTCTAAGCTCTTCTAAATAAACCACTAAAAATCTTCTAAATTTTAAGTAACTTAAAATTTAAGACAAGTATGAGTAATTTTATCAGTCATATTTTTTTACATATTTCTTAAATTTTTTTTTATTTTTAAGACATTTCAGGAAAATTTGTTTACTTATTTTTACATTACACATACATAGAGTTTCTTATTTGGCATATGTTGTACATTTCGCACTACATACTTGTTTGTTTTGTAATATTTATAAATTTAGATAATTATTCTTGATTCATTTTGTCTTTGTTGTTAGTGTTACTTATTCAAAATGTTTACTTTCTTTCAATGGCAATGTCAAAGGTCTTATTAGGAATTAATAAACAGATATTTTTATTTTACATGTAAACTGAAAATAAAAAGTATACAAAGTTATAATTTTAATAAAACTTAGCTTCAAAAGATTACAGAAACAAGCTACAATAAGACTAAAAATAAAGAAATTAAAATGAAGTATTTCATCTAAGACAAAAATACTAAAAAAAAAAAAAAAAGATCAAGGAATGTACAAAATAAACTGTCCTAACTGGATAAAGTTCTACATTGGACAAACAATAATCACAGTCATACATCCATTAATTATCATATAGAATTACTTCATAATATTGTTAATTTGCATAAATCAATCACTTTAAAGAAAAGTGTAACATTACAAATAAAATTGTAGGTAATAGAAAATAACAAAGTGATAGACATTCTCAATGTACTTTTAATGTAAATTATGTTTTCAATTTGAAATAAGCTACTAATAATAACTTATTTAATTGTTGATACTATAACAGGTCAACAAACAGAAAGTAGCAGTAAAACCCGGTATTACAAAACATACTAGCAGTGTTGTGCGTAAAGATACAGAAATATCAGAAAGACCCAAATTCATCACTCTGATGCCAGCCGTACGGAAAATGAGAGTGTGGCAAGAATGCACCATAGGACTGAGTGTAGACCAATGGAGGTGGAAGTACGAATTGTGAAATCTTTAGATATAAATTCCACAGTACACGCACATATAAAGCCTCCAAAAGCCCAAAGAACTGTTAAAGAGAGGGCAAGTACATCAACTACCCTACGTGTGAATCTGGAATAGTCTTTCTTATCTGGAAGATAAGAAAGACTATTAATGAGAGCACAGGTTTAGCGAGAGAGCCAAGTTCAGACACGATAACAGGCTTACCACCATCACAACCTAGCATCTGATCACCTGATGCTAGCTGGCAAACCTCACTTATATCTGAAAGAGAGGATGATGACATGTCTGAAGCCACTGTAACACTTTCATCAGAGGTCAAAGCTGTAAGAAGAATGGAGAAAAAATCCCAAGAAAGGCTGGCCAAAACGAAAGCCTAGAAAGTAAAGAGGTCAACATATTGAAGCAAAAAGAAATGTAATTATTTTTATTGGAACATATAAGAATGAGTTTTCTTTGATTAAGAAGTAATGCTAACGTTACTTTTTTCTTTTTTTTTGAATGGAAGGGGCTAATGACCAAAGCAGTCGATGCCCCCAAAACTTCAAGGAGAAAAAACTTATTTAACACTTTAATGTAATAATAATAAACTTATTGCTAAAGACTATTCAGTCTAGTTGAAAGTATGTTTTGAAGTTAGGAAAAAACCAATATATATTAATTATATTTTAATTTTGGGTTGGTTCATCTTAAGTAATTATCTGAGAAAATAATGAGTAATGAGTTTGAAGAAGTCACTTAAGTAATTATTGATGATTAATTTGATTTATTTATAGTATATGTAGAAGTTTATAAGTTACTTGTATTGCAGCTCATTTTACAAATCAGTGAGATTTTACTGACTGAATGCAGTAACTGAAGAGCCTACAAAAAAAGAATGGCTTGTCTTAATGATATTAACACTGACTAGCTATTAAATTACAGTTTGCATTCACATAGCTGGTAAAACCAAAATGTGGCAGCGAGATAATATCATATATTTATATAAAAATATAAATTTATTAATGACAAACTAAACCAAATATAACATTTTTAAATTTATGTTAAAATATTTTCATTCACCCTTTCACTACTTTCAGTAACTGTTACTGCTGTTTTATGTGGCATTAGCTAATGTTACCAGAATGATAAATTTTTTTATTTCGATGACATAGTAAGAATGAGGTTGGATTTGAATCGAGTCTGTTTTAGCAATGTTATACTTTCAAAACATTAACTGTATTAAGATGTCTTTTTTTGTATAGAATATCAATGATGTTATGATTTTTATTTATAATATTATAAATACTAATTTTATTATGTTGCTATGAAGAATTTTTAAATGTTTGCCTGAAGTTTATCCTACTTACCAATGTAGAACATTGTGAAGTCACAACAGTTACAGTTGTGCAACATAATTTGTGAACTATTTTTTCATTATATCATTAAATAATTGTAATTTTTAAGTAATTAACTAATGCATTTTTTTGGAAAAAAGGATTGTATACTTACATAACGAGGATCACTACAAAGGAATGTTTTGTATTCTTCTTTCACTTTCATTTCAGGAATTTTATTTGAACATAAAACTTCTCTTGGAAATTTCAACCCAGGAATGTCTTGTACTTGTTCACATCTATAAAAATGATAACATTTTTTTTTTCCTTTTTCTTTAAAATTATCAAAAATTAACATACCACTACTTAATTTTTTCTGTCTTTCATGGAGATATGGTTTGAAATATTTTAGTGTATGAAAATACTAATTCTGAATGGGATTTAAACACAGCGTTCTACTGGATAGTACTCTTGACCATACTATTATGGAGGTGATGTTTGTTTTGTCAGTTTGAAATTATTTGGAATTCATCTCACATATACTTGATAGCTTACAACTTGAATTATATAACCAGATATGGCATTAATAAATTGGGATGCTGATTCAGCAATCCAAATGCACGGAAGCAAAGTATAGCTACTGTTAAAAAAACAGTAGATACAATACATTGAAAAAATGGAAGACCATAAAATCAACAATGCATTGTTGTTCTACCCAAACGAGGAATGCAGGAAGACAAAAAATTGGTATTTTTTTTTTTCATATAGTTGAATCACCTAACCTATTATGAATGAAGATAGTAATGAATATAGTGTTGAAGACAATAATTATTATACACCTTTCCTTTCCTCTCCCCCCTCCTCTCTCTCAATAAGAGATAAATAGAGACTTATTCTTCAACTCGCAATCATTACTTACTGATCATAATTTTGCAAAGTTTAAAAAGCAAGAAATTTTAAATGCATCTTAAAAAATTTATGTAAATGTACATTACTTTGCTGCCAATTCATTTGTACATCATAGCAATAATATACACTTACTTATACCTGTAGTTAATTAACATAAAAATATAATTTTAATGTTTATGAAAAAAATATTTTAATCAATACTTACTCTGGTGGAAAAGGAAAATTTTTAGGATAAACTGGTATTTGTGGGTTGGCAAATTTCCCTATCCAATTATTTGCCCGAAAAAAAGATTCTGTAGAAAGTGAACTGTAAATAAAGAATTTTATAAAAATAATTATGTGATTATTCATTTAAAAGAACTTAATAGACTACTTAAGAAATGGTTAATTAAATAATTTGATAACAATTAAATTGATTGTTCTTTATTAAATAAATGTTTTAATAATGAATTATAATAGTTTTTTTTTTTTTTTTATAATCTATTATTATTCTTTTTCTGTAGTGTGTATATTATTTGTATTATCATTATCTTCAAAACTTTCTGTAATATTTACATTATTTGTATTATTAGATTCTTCTAAAAATTAAACAATTGGTTTATGATAACTAAAATATGAAATAAATACTTTTGAATGAAATCTATCCAAATATCTTGTAAATTTGTTATTATTTTTACACTGAATGTAAACAATTATTTTAAAATTAATTTTATATAAACAACTTTAATACGTATAGGTATACACAACCATATCTAACATGCTCCGGATAACTACAGCAGTCATTCTATACTGTATTAATGTATATGTAATGCATACTGGTATACAGAAAGAGAGAAAAAGAGGAAAAAGAAAGAGAAATGGAATCAACATCTTTCTTTACTGCATACCAATGTAAACTTATATACAGATATGCGAAAGTTTACAGAAAAAGAGAAAGAAAGAGAAGTGTATCAGGATTCACCAACAGATCGTCAATGTTTTTTCTCCCACTTCTCATTCTATATATATTATACACATATGTATAATTTCACGCTCCATATCTTTTTGTTCTATATATATGCTTAACATTTAATGATGATTTTTCATTACGAGTCAGCTATTTTTTCTCCATCCAAAAGTCTATCACAAAAGGGTCTGGCACAACGCGCCAAAAAGGTTTTCACTTCAATATAACACAATCCTTTGTATTTCTGTAAAGTAGGTCTTACAATAGGCACCACTTTTTCATGACATTATCACATTTACTAAGTATATTGAGCTTGTTTTTACTTTACTGTTACTGAGTACGCCAAGAATTCCATAATGTGTTAAACTGTCTGTCATTTTATTCATTCTTAGAAATGTGGGATTAATGATTTTCTAATAGTGAACGTATTGGTAAATTCAAGAAACGTAATGAACAAGATGTATAGACTACATCTTGTATATTCTTGAATAGAGATATTCTAGTATTCTTGAAGAGTGTAACCACTATTCAAGAATATATTATTTTCACCTTCTGAATAAAGGAAGTAAGTGTATTAAATGCATACACTTTACAAAAAGCATTAACTTTATCATTCGCACACGTTATATGTGTATTTGCTCTTTAGAGTTAAGATTCAATTTATTTAATTTCTTGAATATGTCGACCAAGTAGCTCAATTCTAACACAAATAAATCATCTCAAAACTTCTTGGTTTCTGGTTGGTTTTCCTCTTCTATAAAGATGGCAATTTTATTTCTTAATTCATAAACACTTTCCACAAGATAACCATCTTGCCTCGCAGTAAAATAAAAATGCTGAATGTACTGCCTTCCATATAAGTGGACAGAGCAGAGGGCTCATGCTTCTGCACACTTGGCTAGTTAGTTCAAGAAGAGAAGATGTCCAGAAGAAGCCTGCAACAAAGGTAAAGGCTGAGCTAAAATTCATTGATGTAAATGTCTACAAAGGCATTTACATCAGTGGCATCCCAACTGAGGCCTGGCTGATGACTGTGAGATGTAATCAGAGAGTCAAAAGAAAATCTCCAGACTAGGGATCATCAGGACTAGGGATGGAGGAAGTGGTGTGGCGACTGGAATTGCCACAAGGTGGGTGTTATCTCCTATAGAATTAGGATGTACTGCATCCATGTCTATACAAAAACAGAAAAGATTCTTGATTTTAGGGGTCCCATTTTTGTGCAATGTGACACACTATGGAGATTTTTGTTTCACAAGTGCTTGTATTCTTTGAAATCTTCAAGACATTGAATGAGCACCATCAATGCATATTCCCACACAATTTTTCCGCTCTACGTTTGCTTTCATGTTTGCTATCTTAATGAATAAAATCATTTAAGGTAGCAAAATAATGCAATTGCTGTTGCTTTGAGTTCTATTGGTTTGCAGAAAAGTAGTTCTATTGCTGATGTACCAGCTCAAAATCAAACATAGGTAATGAAATGATTATCTTTATTGCTTTTTGTTGCCTTATCAAACCATATTGAAAACAATTTGTCAAGCAACTTCCTGAAAAGCTAATGTTGTGCATCTTTAGCTTTAGCTGAATTGTAATTTAGGTTGTAGTGTAGCTTTAGCGTCAAAATACTCAAAATACATTCTTATTGTATGAGAGGGAGGGCACGATGAAAAATATGATTGAAAATTTGGTCTCAAAAACTGAAAAGTTGAGAAATGGTGGTTTAGTCACTTTGTAACTAGTTGTTTATATTCATCCATTTTTAATGAGTACATATTGTATTCCCCACATATGAAGTTTGACGATTAATCTGATTTTTGATGGCAGAAAACAATTCTGCAGCTAAAATTCACAGGCTACATTGTGACATTAACAGGCTGAATATTATTAGTGACGCTAGAGTGACAGTGGTGTCATTCATTTTGAGAAAGGTGAACGAATATTCTTGATAAAAACCGTAGTGGCCACCATCAGTGAGAAGGATTATTTGATTGAAAAAAATGACAAAAAAAATTGAGAAAACCATGTTTCACTATGTCACAAGGATACTTCATGATTTTTTATTTATGAAGTTTGGACTGAAAATTTTCAAATATTGCAATTTCTTGAAGAGGAAATAAAGAAACTAGTGAAATGCTATGAAAAATGTGTTGGAATTTTAAGGCAGCTATTAGGTTTAAGTTGTGGTCTTAAACATTCGGAATTCAAAAACTGTACGCTGAAATGACTAATATCAGTTGCTGTGCTGTAATTATATAATAACATTGTGTGTATATATTGTGTACGTGATGGTTGTAGGTAACCTTATGAGTCACAATAAATAATTTCCAAAAACATAGCCATTCTCAAGATAACATCCCATGTCAGGCTTACTAAGGAAAATATGAGTGTAGTTTTTCCTTCTACATTCTATCTGTTTGTTCTTTCGAAGTATGTTTTACTAAAAAAAATTTCACAAATTGGAGTTTTGTGTTTTACTTGCTAAAAATATAATTTTGCATAACAGACATTTCCCTATAATATAACAATATTACTTTTTAAAAGCAGAAAAGAAGACATTTACTTTCTGAACAATATTACTTGATAAAATAATAAACAATAGTATTTGATAAACAAGTAATTGATAAACAATAGTACTTTATAAAAAACATTTTTTAAATTCATTACTCTAAAGATTGGAGTCATGAAATATTTTACAAAGATTATTTTTTATTATTTGTTAAGTTTCCCACAGGGGGAAATTTCGGTATCATACCCATACATCCCTTGTAGAAATTAAGGTTTCACTACTGCTTGATTAAAATCACCAAAATAGATCTCTCTACCGTATGGTAATTTATTATGCACTAGGATTTTTGTTTTGTATGATTTTATGATACATTTTTTGGGAGTTTTCAAATTAAAATTGTTTCCTGCTTTAAAACGTTTCAATACACTGTCTATCTGTAAATGTGCAAGTGGAGTGAATTTATTATGAGATTTGTCTCTTAAACATATTTAAAATTAATTAATTTCACAGATTAAAATACTTCAAGAATAACAAAACATTCTTAACGTTGCCTTTCCACTTTTATTGAAAAGTTAATTAATCAATTTACAATAAAAAAAAAATATTAATATTTTACTTACTCTTGTAAGAAAGGAAATTTTTTTGGAAATTCTAACATATATGGAAATGAAAATTCCTTAAGGAGATCTTGAGTTACAGTTTTTGTTCTGAAAAAAAGAAATTTTGGCATGTATTGAAAACAAATTTTATTAGCATTACATATATAACAAGTTTTTCACTTATTCAATTTAAGTATACAAATCAAGATTAAGTCTCATTCATTCATTCATATCAAACGTGCAGTTGTACATAAATGACATTTTGGCTAGCACTCAGCAAGTCCGTGGTTTATATTTACATTTTATCACATACCATCTTTATTAAGTTTAAGTTGTGCTCTTAAACATTTATAACTCTTTTAACTATTTCCGTTTAGCCTCTGGAACTACCATAGGGTATTACTTCAGAGGATGAATGAGGATGATATGAATGAATGTGAATGAAGTGTAGTCTTAAACAAGCTCTTAAACATTTAGAATTCAAGAACTCTACTCTGAAATGACAATATCAGTTGCTGTGCTTTAATTATATAATAACATTGTGTATATGATGGTTGTAGGCAACCTTATATGAGTCACAATAAGTCATTTCCAAAACATAGCCATTCTCAAGAATAACATCCCATGTCAGGCTTACCAGGGAAAAAATGAGAGATGTTTTTCTGTTTCCTTCTTCACTAATCAATTACAAGTATATGTTACATACAATCTTATATGGCAACATTAGAAATAATGTAGCCATTTTTTTATTATTACTTTTTTTTTTGTAATTTATTTAATTTTTTTGCTTGTTTTCTTATATTCACTTTTTCTCAATGTCTGCTCTTGATGGTCATTCAATAATTGAAGTGGTCATCTTATTTTAGAAAGGTTTTTGAGTATAATTTGTTTTTCAGTTTATTTTATTTTATTAACATAACTATTTGGTGTAGTTTTTTATTTGTATTTTGTAGGTCAACATTATGATGAAAACGTTAAAGGTCCTAAAATTTTTGTATATTAAATGTCTTTACATTTTTAATAAATTTCCAGAAGTTAGAAAATCTAATTACAAATTGATTAAAACAAACCTGTAATAAATAACTTTGCTAGAAAATTTCTTGTGATATAAAATAGAACTTTTTATTTCTAAGCTTTCTAGAGAAAGAAAAATAGTAACTGCTATTCTACTCATCCTTATCTGATTCAACCATGAAATTTAATGACCTGTATATATTTTAATATTTTTTTGAAACTTTGTAAAATAGTCTCAAAAACATAAAAACTAAAAAGTGTATATATTAGTGTAAATGTGAGGAAGGAAAGTTTTTCAGATACATTTTTGTCAGACATTCTATGACTATTATCAACTATTTTAAAAGTATTATTTGAAGATCTGCTGATTTGAAAAAATATGTAAGGTTTCATTATAATGAAGATATTTATGGTTTTAATATAATTAAAATATTACTGGGCATCAGAAAATTTTATAAATATTCATCGTAGATCGGTAAGTTTGATAAAATGATAGATATTTGTTATTTGTAAAATTTCTGTTTATACAACGATCAAGCTGTAGTGCCATTCTAGTAACACTGCCACCTTTTTCTTGAACTGTAATTGTTCTTAGTATATGTTGAACTGCTTTTAATTCTGAAATCTGAACCAGATATAAGAAAACCATTTTGACTAGATAAAGAAAAGATTTCTTTGTGTTTGAGTTTTCCATCCAGACTCTTATCATTTTAAAAACATTTGTGATATTATTAAAGTATAAATGATATTATTAAAATAGTCTGTAGAATTTACGATAGCTCCCATTTCCTTTTATATTATCAATATTTTTACTCTTTTCCATAATTTTTTGCTTTTTGCTATATAGATTTTTTTTTATAGCTATTTCAATCAATCCTTCTCATTCCCTGCTTATGGTTATTTTATTCCTTCTTTCATTATAGGTTTCTTATTTTGATGTTCATTTAATTATATTTTCTGATTAACCTTCTATTATAATCTACTCACATCACTTCTTTATTTTCTATTCTGTTTTATTTTTAATGCACCCAACCTACCTTTTCCTATTTTCTTAATATTGTTGCTTCACACCTGTATAGAAGTGCATTCCAAATCAACAACTGAAAAAATGCTTTTTCAACTGTAACTTCATTTTCCACTAATCTTTTATTAACATAATAAATGTACCTGGATTGTTTAATTCCACCTTCTTTTGTGTAAACCCGCATTACTCACTAGTACTGTTCCCTACTTTCATTTTGTTTCTTAATATTAACTTCTTTTACACAGTCTGCCATATTTTCTAATTTTGAAGTCATCTGTCTAATATCCTATGCTTCATCCCTAAAAATATCATGCCATTTGCTAATCTTATGCAATAGTTTTTTTCTTTCCCCAAACACTGATCCCTTCATATCATTTTTTATCTTCATATTACTCATATCTTCAATGTAATTTCTGAATAAAATTGAAAATATACAGCATCTTGGCTTATTTTTCTTCCTTTTGTTTAGCATGCATTTTGTTTTCATAGTTGTTTTTTAATTCAGATATAGTTATTAAAATTATCTTCCACTTTTTCAACCTAATTTTTGACTTTTTAATATATAATTAGATTATGCCATATTAGACAGTCGAATGCATTCTATATTTTATTCCTTCATCTGCTTCTGCATACTTCTTAAGAGTTATTTATATTAGCTCAGTTGTAACCCACATATCATCTACTTTCTTGCACCATGCTATTTTTCTAAATCTATTTGCTGCATTTAATTAGGTTAGATAGGGGCACATTTCAGTTGTAATTCAAAAGTTTTGTAATTATGTAACTAATTCAAAAAATTCTGTATTTTCAAAAGTAACTGCTGTTATAACGGAACAGTTGGCAATAGGTTTCCTTCCATTTAACATCATACTTGCTTTTATTGGATTAGTTCCATTTTATGTCCTGTGAAGTAAACATTTTTTTCATAAATTATTTTCTTAATCACCATCCATTAAGGTTAGATTTATTCATAAAATTAATTTAGAATTTCTGCATCTAACATAAAATCAACAACTAGGAACTCCTTTTTTAAAGAGTTGTTAATATTTTAACCTTAATTGTTGCATTTGGGGCTGATTTCAGCAAATCTATGGAGATAAACTTAAATGCTATTGAAATGAACTGCTCAAAATAGTTAAGTCCCATTAATTTAATAATAATAATAATTTAATATATCCCTTAGAAGGAATGTGCCGTCTACTTTATTTTATGGAATAAAAAAAAAATGTTTATGACTTTGTAATTGATCATCATAGTAGTATACCCCGACGGGGAGTCTTATTCTTTAAGACTTTGGGGGTTGGCGTCCCCACGGCCCTAGCCTCTGCAGCTTTTCTT
>JAAAKQ030068265.1:0-15540 GCA_010016005.3 Zanna intricata | reverse complement strand
TCATCTCATCTCTCTGAAGATATACTTAATTGTGGTTCCGGAGGTTAAAAAAAAAAAAAAAAAAAAAAAAAAAAAAATTGAACTGACAGTTATGAGATCTCTCAATAATACATAAATATTTCGTTTGAGATCTTAACCGATTTCTTGCGAGAGTTTCAAATATTTGTAACGTTAATTAATTTTCAGATATGAATTAATTCATAAAAATTTCTTCGTGCACAAGATCTTGGCAAAGTTAAAAGAAAAAAAAAAGGATTTCTTTCAAGTAAATTTTTTAACTTGTATGTAGAATACAGATTTGGTTTATCTTAATTTTTCAATAAACATCATGTAATCCAATTTTTTTTTTTTTGAAAAACTAATTTCTTTTATAACTATAAATTTTATTGAATAATAAATTTAAATTTTCTGTAGTCAATTTTGTAGTAATGATTTTATTTTATTATTGTTAACAAATTATATCATACTGATAACGGTTACTGCTGTTACAATTTTAAATTTAAAAAAAAAGTCACGTAAAATTAAAGCCTGTTTTTTTTTACATAATCTTATTAAAAATTTATTAGTTTTTATTTTCTTTATTAAGAACCAAAAGAAACGTTTCGTTCATAATTATAAATATATATTTATACGTGTAAAAATTGAGCTGTTTTTTGTTGTGGTATACACAATTTCCAAATTACACAAAATGATGATTAAACAATTAAACCTACTTACCAACAATTTTATAAATTTAATCCAACCGCTTTCGGAACGGAACGGAACGCAAGGGTAGCGGGAGTTTACGTTTCCTCCATACAATTTGCAGAGCCTGGGCTGATACCCCTTGCTGCTGTGTCTTTCTAGTATCGGGTGGGTCATTGTTTTTAACTGGCGGTTTTTGATTATTCTTTTGGTTTATGGTCGGATTCGGTATTTGCGTTTCGTTCCTTTGGAAGTTTGGAGGATACTGGGGATGAATTCAGGAGGCCGGGCCTTCAAAAGGCCGCTACTCCCGACGTGATTCCTCTTAAATCCGTCCCACTGAAGTCCTTTCGGTGCCGGCGCCTTTTGGGCTGACAGGAATACGCCTTTCGGGACTTTAATATTTGGCGGAAGCAATGCTTCAACCCTTTCCGGAGGGCGTCGCATGTGCTGGCTGAAGTAAATTGTAAGCTTCGGTAGGAAAATGGGTGGTAGATTAAAAGAAGGTTAGCTAGCTTCTTCTTCGTTTTGGCTGCCCTTTCTGCAGGTGGTCTGCTGGGCTCTCTCTGTTCTAACAACAATTTTTCGCGTTCGTGAGTTTGGGGAGGGTGATCGCCGGAGCGTAGTTCTTAGTTTATTCCGGGCGCACGTGCGTCCGGAGAGAGGTTGGGGGATCGCCAGAAGGAACCGTCGAAAAAGCTAAAGCCGCCGAAGTTCTCCGTTGAGACGTACCGGAAACAGATAAATCAGAACTGGGGGGGATGACAGCCCTCTCATCATCACATCCACACTTATGCAGAGTAGAAATTCCTACTTGCAGCGTACTTTGTGTTACATAAGGATTCCCTATGGGAACCTAACACATCCTAACTGCAGGAAAAAAAAACCCGCTTTCGGAACGTTACTATTCCATCATCAGGAACTCAAAAATATGTGTTTTAATTTTATTAAAATTAGAACTTCATAGGCTGTGTAAAATTTTTATGTAAATTGTATAACGGTGGTCTTCATGTGTTTAAAATTATTTGGACTTACGTCCTGTCATTGTAAGTGTCTCCACCGTTATTATAATGGTGGAGACATTTACATAAACTTTTTTCACAAACTATGAAGTTTTAGTTTAATAAAATTAAAAAACACATGTTTAAATTCCTGATGATGGAATAGTTATGTTCCGAAAGCGCTTAGACTGAATTTATAAAATTGTCGGTAAGCCGGTTTAATTACTTAATCATTATATACTCATATCAACGGGCCATGGTTGATAAATTTATTATAAAACATAAAACGATTCCAAAAAAAATAGACTTACGTTTTCACCTTACCGCCTTATTTAAAAAAAAAAGCGGGTAGTAAAGACCATTTATTAAAAATCATTTTTTCAAAATTGATGATTACAACTTATCATCAAGAAAATTATATTTTTTCATTGAAAGTTTTTTCAAAAATTCATCATTCAGGCGATGATCTTATAAAAAACCAGGTTTTTGATATTAAAAAAAAAACCGGGTTTGCTTAGAGGGCAGCGCATTATTCAGCTATAATTAATCTAATACTTAACAATGTGTGGTACGAACGATGTTTAAAATGTTATTACATTAAATTTTTCGGCTGGAATTTTTTTTTAAATGCTTTTTATAGATTAAAAAAACTTAATTTAGACGTTTAAATTTTGGATTCCCTTTCATTATATTAAAAATATTTTCTGTGAATGTTGTCTGACACTTTTTGCGCTTATTTTTTTATAAAATTTCTCCAGTATTGAAAAAAAAATTCATCAAGAAGGGATTGGTATTCTCCCAAAGGAGTTTTCCCTGACTGTAATAAATAAAAGAAACGCTCTTTGCCCCTCCCCCCCCCCAAAAAAAAACCCTGTAAACGTATAGATTTGCTATTGATGAATTATTTAAAAAATTTGTATTATGCTAGTACCCCTAATTTGAAGATCTGTAGAATTACAAAATCTATGCCTTGTATTGCTATAAACATATCAAATTTTATTTTAAAGATATTACACTTTACTCAAATTTAAAGAATGTTGGTTAAATAAAAAAGTAATCGAATTTCGGATGAATTTTTAGTATAATTATCATAAGTAACTAGAATGAAATCATAAAATCCCATCTCCAGAACGGTTCAGTTAGTGGTGTAATTCGAAGCATGATCAGTGTATGTAAATTAAAATAAAATATATATAAATTCTCATTATACCCTCATTATTGTAATTCTCATTACATCCTTGTATTTTGTATAAATTAAATATTTCTGTGTACAGCTGGAAATTTTAATTGACAAGAAACTTAATTTATACTACGTAACGCGTTCTGCATACACATATTAATTATAATTTGTATATAAGTTCAAGGTGTCTTGTATACAGAAGTTTGAAAGCTTGAAAATATTTTTTTTTCTTTTTCTTTATGCATTTTAATCATATTTATTTCTCATATTATTTTAAGCGCCTTTTAACTTGACTGTGACTTGACTTGTTTGCAGTTTGTACCGTCAAACATAATTATAGAAAAAATTTAATTGTGCCTTCAATTTTATCAATCTTTTTGGCGTAAAATGTATTAAAAAACAACTTACGTGTCATTTTCAATTTTCGGAAAAGTATAATTTAGATGACTATTAAAAAGAGTTGATTTTCTAATTTGTTCAAATCGCTGTCGAGTACCGGTTCGATTAAACAATTTTTAAAATGCCTGTCACTTAAAATAAATGAAGCGCATTCTGGAATCTGATTGCTGCTTTTTGTGATATTTTAATTCGTCACGGCACATGAATTTGACTACAACAATTTTTTTATCGAAATGAATTGAAGGAGATGCGCGATGAAAGTTAGATTTGAAATATTTATGTATTAGAAAAACGCATACGAATCGACAATTCTCTCGTTGCCAGTACAATCTGTTTGCAATGGATTATATAACTAAGATTTGTTATTTTTAACTTTATTATAAATCTGTGACAATGCTATAATAATGTTCAGTTGAAACTTGTGTGTGTAAATAAAATGAACTTCATTTTGCAAAAAATTTCATGGACAATATAAAAATCGTTTAATCGAATTAGAACTAGTGTTCGGGCAGAGCGGTAAATGAAGGTTAGATGAACAACATGTTAGAATATTAAATTTTTGTTCATCCGTTACTTTTTAATATAGTATAAATTATGTTTTTCTGAAAATTTCTTGAAAAAAGGTTTTTTTTTTGTTTCTATTTTCACGTCCAATAAAAATGAAACGTGAAATGGAATAAAATGATCAGCATTTTAAAAAATTTATGGGTTCAAATATACTAGATCGTGGATACCGGTGATCTTTGGTGGTTGGGTTTCAATTAACCACAATTCTCAGGATTGGTCGACCTGAAATTGTACAAGACTACACTTCATTCATATTCATACACATCATCGTCATTCATCCGCTGACGTATTTTTTTTTTTTTTTTTTTTTAACCTCTGGAACCACCGTTAAGGTATATCTTCAGAGGATGAGATGAATGAATTGTAGCGCGTGTGAAAAATGCCACGCCTGACCGGGATTCGAACCCGGGACCTCCGGATGGAAGGCCGAGATGCTACCACTCGCGCCACGGAGGCTGGCCTTTACTCTTTGTTTGTTTAGCCTCCGTAACAATCGTACGATATTACTTCAGAGGATGAATGAGGATTATATATGTGAATGTGAATGAAGTGTAGTCTTGTACAATTTAAGGTCGACCACTCCTGAGAAGTGGGATTAATTGAAACCCAACCACCAAAGAACACCGGTATCCACTATCTAGTATTCAAATACTACCTTTACTAGGATTTGAACTTAAAACCTCTTGACTCTGAAATCAGCTGATTTGCGATGTAGCGTTAACAACTAGACTAGCCCTGGGCTTATATTTTTCTGTCCGCCATTTCGTGTATTTTAAGAAAAAAATAATTTTTCAGGAGCGGTTGGAGATAACGCAGTAAAATTTTGTACTTTATTTTAAAGTAACATATTTCATTACGAAAAAATAACGATACTCTTTGTTGACAAATTTAAAAATGGCGGCCTTTTTAATTTTTCAATCTGAAATATTTTAGGAATTGTTAGATTTATCAAATTATGTTTTATTTTTAAAAAATCTGAGAACAAAACGATACCTTCTTTGTAAAAATACGACAACATACAACAGAGTTACTGCAAAAGATCAGCCTCAACCGATATGGCGGTCATCTTGTTTTTTTTTTATTGTGACTCACTTAATAACTTTATCAGCTCTTCTGAATAAATTCCTAAAAATTCAACTTATGGATATTTAGTAATAGTTACTTTAAAAGCTCGGTTAGAAACAATTAATTATCAGTAATAAAAAAATGTGAATATAAAATACAAAAGTAAAATATATATTCAAACAAATTTTATTAATCAAAATGACTGTAAATAAGCGCTATGTGATAATTGCAACTGAAACAGCTCTTTTTTTTCACTTACATTGTTTTTCGTTCGTTTGTGAACAAAACAGTTTCATGTTTTATTACTTCCATTGAATTGTGATAACTGTATTCTGAATTTTGAAAAACTGTTTTGTTTTTTATTGAAAATTGTCATTAATCGTGTTAATTGTCGTCTAAAATGAATCGAAATTATACAAATAGTGAACTCACTGATATGCATTTTGTATACGTTATTGCCAATGGCATTGTGAGGGATGCAAAACTGTTTTACCAAGAAACGTATCCTGGCATCAGCCAGGAAGAAAATTATTTTCACAGTTTAATGCACGTTTAAGTGAAACTGGGAGCTTTAAAGCCGTCATAGTTGGTAAGTCATCATAGTTGGATGCTTTAAAGTCGTCAAGGTGGCCTTTAAAGCCGTTTTAGGTGGTGCAACTAAAACCGGCCTCCGTGGCGCGAGTGGTAGCGTCTCGGCCTTTCATCCGGAGGTCCCGGGTTCGAATCCCGGTTAGGCAATGGCATTTTTCACACACGCTACAATTCAAACGGTTTTAACGCCACTGGTAGAAGAAATGATTTTGAACAAGTTTGCACAGGATCCAGAATTATCGTGCAGAACAGTTGCTATCCAAGAAAAATCTTGCAATACAGTATGGAATATTTTAAACTCGCAATTCATCTGCGACGTTTACAAGCTCTTCTATTAGGTGATAACCGTTCAAGGATTGCATTCAGTCTCTGGTTAATTAAGAAGTGTTCCTATAATCCAGAGTGGATATCTAACATTCTTTTTACACTCGAGTCGTCTTTCACTGAAGATAGTATAAACAAATCCCACAACTAGAAGAAACTCCTCGGACAGGATATCGCGCAGGAAGTCAACACAGGATTTCTTTTAATTTTTTGGGAACAATCTGCATGGATATGTTAATCGGGCCTTTCTTTTTGTCACATATATTGAAAGGTGAATCATATTTGAGATCATAACAAATGACATACCTGAACTTCTACAGGACGTTCTTTTGCAAAGCACAATGAGCATGTGGTTCATGAATGATGATGGTGCCCCTACCTACTTTGCAGCTGGCGTGGAAGAAAAATTAACTCATCGTTTTAAAGAAAGTTGGATTTGTCAACGCGGTCCCATTTGTTGGCCTGCACGCTCCCCATTGTCATTATCTATGGGGACATATAAAATCTCTTTTTTTATTCAAAACCAATCGTTGGTGTTCATCAGTTGAAGGATAGACGTGTACGCTCTTTTCAATCAATAGGGAAATAGCCAGGAATTTTCGAGTGTGTACGTCAATCGCTAAAAGTGTGGATTGTGTGTTGGAATGAACATTGAATATTTGTTGGCGATTCTTATAAGAAAACAAACACATTTCACATGCTCTTACAATAATTATTAAATATTCATAATGTTGAATTTTTAGCAATTTTAATCAGAAAATTTTATTTTGTTATCAAGTGAGTGACGATAATAAAAAAACAATATGGCCTCCATATCGGTTGAGGCCTACTTTTTTTTTTTTTTACAATAATTCTGTAATTTGTCTCAAATTTTGTACGAATAAGGTGTTGTTTTGACCAAAAAAAAAATGTGTTTATTAATTTTTATAATAAAACACATTTTTATAAATCCAATAAATACCAAGATATTTAAGATTAACAAATTGAAGCGACCGCCATTTTGAAATTTGTTAACAAAGAGTATCGTATCGTTAACTTTTTTCTATTAAAAAACGTTAGTTTGAAATAAAGTACAAAATTTTATTATGTTATTCCAACCGTTCTTGAAAAATATATATATATATTTTAACAGAAAACAGCAAAAAATATATGTATTTCGGATCTATGTTCGATGGATATTTTTTCTTCAGTACGTAAAGTAGAATCACTTGTTGAGTTTGGCCTCACCTTGTAAAAGCATCCTGTAATATTAAATATATATATATATATATATATATATATATAGGAAAAAAATAGTTATAAAACTAAAATTTAATGCGTGAATGAGATTAATCAACAAAAAAAAAATTAAAAAATTAAAACTGAAAATAATTATGCTTATCGATACATTAAACAAACTATTTGTTAAAAAAAATAATAATTTAAGTTTGGTTCATAGGTCACAACATAATGGTAAAGATAAGTTATAATTAAAATGAATTTGATATCATCTTTGTGTATATTTGACTATAAATATCTTTTTATGAAGTAAATTATATTCAATAATCTTATTTAATTTTTAATTAAGATTTAACGTTTACACTAATCTAAACCATTTAGAGAGCTAATTGTGGAGCAGTTTACGATATACATATATATCGTTATTTTGCGGTAATAACATATATTATCGTAAAATAACACTAATAGACTTCTTTTTTTTTGGTCTTCAGTCATTTGACTGGTTTGATGCAGCTCTCCAAGATTCCCTATCGAATGCCAGTCGTTTCATTTCAGTATACTAATAGACAAAAAAAAATTTTTAATGTTTCTCTAAGGGTAATACCATTTCTTGAATTACTTTTTTGCGTACATTATACATCTGTAAATACAATTACGCTCTAACAGTCTCGGTTTTGAATAGATTACGCTTCAACAAAAAATTAAGGAAAATAAAGTTAATATCTGTAAAATTTATAATTTTGCACTGTCATCCCTGTGTTCAAATGATTTCTCTGTTGCTTTTCTTTTTTAAGTAGCCTTAGGTACATCCCGAATTAATGTCCAACAGTAATCGGCTAGCATGTTAATATTCCACTTCCCTTTAAAGCCGCTTTCCGTTCCCGAAATTGTCTTGGTGGAAACGTTGACCGTGTTCGTCACTTACGTCTCCAAGGTTGTCCGACAAAATCCTGATGCGAGTGGAGCAAATGTATTTTCAAAGACATTTTATATCCCTGGCTCTCTATAAAGTAAGAAGTTGATAAACCATATCGTGGTGGTTGTCGGATTTTTGTTTGCCGAGAAAATTTTTGCAAACATCTTTAAATAAAGCAGAAGCTGCACTTTCTACATTATTTAACATCTTTGACCGATTCTCTTATTTGAGGACTACCAAATATTCCTTCTTTAATTTTTCCTTCACTTACATTCTGAAATTTCTGCCTGATATACAAAAATCCGGGCCTATCTTTCTTCATTGTTTTTACAAAATTTTCATTAGTCCTAGCTTGATATGAAAAGGGGGTAAAAATATTTTTTTTGGGTTCAATTAAAGGTTCATGAATAACATTTTTCCCATTTTGAGTTAAGTTGTCTCGTTTCTTCCACTCAAATTATATGTAGCTCAGCTGTCCCATTCGCATAGAAAACACATGTACTTAGTATAGCCTAATTGCACGCCTAACAAAATACCTGTAACTTTCAAATCACCTCATATGTTTCAGCTATTTTTTTATAATTTTTTTTTATCATCTATTTTTTCAAGAACGTCTTTCATTACATCGTATGTCTCTTTCAAATTAATACCATAAGCGATCGGTATCGAATGATATTTGTTATCGTTGCGTAGTGGAACCACTTTTAAACTACACTTCGACGAATCTATGAAAAGGCGCCAATCCTTGGGTTTATGAACTCGTCCTAAGTGCAACATAAGCTCTTCAATATTTGTGCAATAAACCAAATTATTTTCATCAATAAAGTTCTATAAAGTTGTTTTTATCGGCTCCGAAAGCCTGAAATTTTTATATTATTTTGAAGTAAATTCCAACTTTGCAGTCTTGATCCTAACAGTTCAGCTTCATTTTTTGATAAATTTAAACCCCCTTAACCGAGTCGTTTTATTCACCTTATGATATAAGATGTGTCTTACCGGAAGATAATTCCAAATCAAAGTCATTGTTGTCTTCTTCAGTACTATCTGGTTCTTCATAGCTATTTTCGAAACATACATTCACAGGCGGCTCAGCAATGGAATATTTTCACTGAGGTATATAACTGATTGCGGATTGCAATGTAGGATATTTTGAAGTATGTTTAGATTTTTTTGAAATTCCCGACACACTTGTTAAACAAAAGTAACAATCGGTTACATGATCCTCTGGTTCGCGCCAAACCATAGCCGTACATCAAACGACAAAGCCTTCCGAATACCTTTCAGCAATTCTCTTAAATATATAGAACAATTAGTTCATAGTATATGAGGAGACCACGTCTTATCCTGATCACCATTTTACGCTGAAAGTACAAACGATTTGCTTTTTTAATTAAAGTTGTAATGTTCTTTTTCTATTTCATTTTACGGTAAACTGATTAAATACATAACAAAAGGCATACACATCCTTTTCACAGTTTCGAGGCATTACGACTGCACTGTTAACAAACTTAAGGCGGCAATAAGATTGAGAAAAATTAATTCCTAAATCCGGTGCGTAATATCGACAACAGAACTGTGTTTTCATATACATGTTTTGACCTGCACAGACACGATTAATCTCGTCCATGAAGGCTCACTCTTCTGTATTACATATAATGTCATAATATGTGACTATGATATGATTTAAATCTTTATCTAGTATTGTTTATTAATAGCTTAAAAATTCAGTTAACAAAGTTAAACAATAAAAAATGAGCTAAAAAATCCAGTATAGGAACTTAAAATGCTAAATAAACGATGAAAAATGAAAAAAAACTTTAATTAAATTCAAGGTTTTTTTTAAAAATGGTGGATGATAGAAATATTCTGAGTTCATATTCGTAAGAGGTTAAAATCATATATCGCATGTTAGGAAAAAAAAGTTATGTTTATCACTTTAATTAATCGCTACTAAAGTTATGTATTAACATTAAGATGCGTCCAAACTTGTTACCGTTTCTAAACTTTTGAAATTCTACAAATAAATTTCTTATTTCCTGTCAAATCAGTCAAATTGTTTATACGTTAAAATCGATTTGATTAGTCAATCACCATCAGTAACCCGTTGAAAAGCATCTATTGTATAAAGTGTTGTTAAACACAAGTGGTAGCGTCCCGCCCTTTCATCCGGAAGTCCCGTGTTCGAATCCCGGTCAGGCATGATATCTTTCACACACGCTACAATTCACTCCTCTCATCCCTCTGAAGATATACTTAATTGTGGTTCCGGAGGTTAAACAAAAAAAATATATCAATAAAAAGGATAACAAAGATTAATGCTTAATTGATAATTAGTTTTAATTTTTTATTTTTAATAATGGTTTGTATATTTTTTTTTTTTTTCTCTAAAAATTGCTTTAGAATTAGTATTTTCTTTAGATATAACGTAAATTTTTAATCAATAAATAACTGAGATGTGGAAAAGACCACAATGTTTTCAAAAAGTAACATGTCCTTTATTTTTTCTCTTCATCGCCGCTCTTCCCCGCCCCGAGACCAGACCCGCAACTAAGCATAATTCAGTCTCGGGGGGGGGGGGGCCTTGATCTTCCTGCCGATCAACTCTCTTCACGGTCGTTCGTCTACATCAGCAGCCATTCTCCATATCCCTTCGGACAGTCATTCCCGTTCGAGTCCTGCGTCCAAAGAACTAGGGGGTAGGGGAGTCTCCGTGCTTCTTTACCGTAACCCATCCCCAGAAGGGACAGAATACGGCTCCACAGAGGGCTGTACCCTCCCCTAGTTCACATCTTACTGATCAGTTATCCCATTCCACATCCTCTTCTTCTTTTTGCTTAATCACACCAGTCACCCAGCTTCTGATCTCCCATCCAGCTGAGCTGTGGAGCATAGTTGTCAGGACTTCTTCTGGTGTGTCCTCAGTCACATGGAGGTGCAATTTGTAGTCCACCCATCGGGGACAACCGAAAAAGGTGTGTTCTACCGAGTCTACTTCTCCACAGTAGAAGCAGTTCCGCCAGTCCCATCTCTTGAAGCGTTGAAGATTAAAGGTCATTAAAGGTGAAGCGGTCATTAAAGGCCCCATGACCTGTGAAGAACTGGGAGAGGTAGTAATCTACCTCTCCATGAGGGTAACATGTCCTACAGATAGAAATCAGAACTTGTTTATATTTATTTGTAATCTCTCCTTATGCGATTAATCTATGAGTATTCTCAGCTTCCTTGGGCTAACTCATACGAGTATGGAAAAAATTCACCTTGATGTTTAATGATATAAAATGTATTAAAATTTCATAACAACCAAAAATAAATTTTTTATATCAGAGTTAAGAGAAAGATTACGTGTTTCCAAATAGAAAAATAATAATTTAAACTAGAGTAACAAAGCCCACTGGCTGGTCTAGTGGTTAACGCGACATCGCAAGTTTGCTGATTTTGAAGTCGATCGTTCTAAGGTTCAAATCCTAGTAAAGGTAGTTACTTTTAAACGGATTTGAATACTATATCGTGGATTCCGGTATTCTTTGGTGGCTGGGTTTCAATTAACTACACTTTTCGGGAATGGTCGGCCTTCATTCACATTCATACATATCATTCTCATTCCTCTGAAGTAATACCTTACGGTAGTTCAAGAGACTAAAAAGAAGAAAAAACCACTTTCTTGGTGAATAATTATAAGCAATAATGTTTATATTAATATGTAAAATTTGTTAATGATCCCGTAACTTTGAAGTATTTTGAAAGTACCATAATCGTAATGATCCCGTAGGATCATTATGGTTATGATCGACGGGCTAATACTTAGGTACT
Organism: Zanna intricata; assembly: GCA_010016005.3. NCBI lineage: Eukaryota > Metazoa > Arthropoda > Insecta > Hemiptera > Fulgoridae > Zanna > Zanna intricata. Next base: position 3,785 of record JAAAKQ030068265.1, on the reverse strand, counting down.
GAACAAAATTAATAGTAAGAAAGTAATTGCTATAAACAGAAACAATTTCATTGTTTGCAATATTTTCTGCATCATAAATAAATAGTGCGGTTAGTATCATATATAAAGTCTGCTTCAATGTATTTCTGATGTTTTAAAAATAGAAAAATCCTATCTTAATTCTTATGTGAAATTTTCCCGTAATATTTTTTTTTGAACATTATTGCTACAAATCTTCTCTTGACCGCATATATATATATACAAAGAAAAAACAAAGAAAAGAATTACAAAGTACAAAGAAAAAAATTAAAATTTAATTTTAGGGAGGGAGCAGACATGTTTGGGGTTGATAACAATGACTGCCTGTTGATAGTTTTTTACCATTTTACTGGACACTATTGAATTAAACATATTTAATTCAATAGTGTAATAAGGATTTACTGGAAATTGAATACTTGAAGCGTTTTGAAAGGATTACTAAAATCAAAATTTCCCGCAGTATGTAATGTCTATTGCTTTTCTGAATTAGAAATTTTCTAACTCGAAATCTGTTTTAACAAACAGAAGAACGAAAATTTTGTATATGTGTCTTTGTTTCACTACAAGAAGGTATTCTCGTCTACCTGATATGTTTTACTGATTTTCAAAATGACCTTTTCGGTTAAGTTTCTTTATGCAAGTTTTGTTTTCCATTTTTATCAGTTTATCAAAAAAGAAGAATTTTTTTAGAGTTTCTTTGTGATTTTAATGGTGTCTACCTCAATGTTTTTTTTTTTTTTTATAAGTAAAAATAAAAAAATTATGAAAATAAAGGTTGTAATTGCCCGTTTTTATAACTTGTTCAAAAATTACATATCGTAGTGAAGTTTTATCGAACCATTTATTATAAAGCTAACAGTGTTAAATCGAAATATATTAATCAATCATCTGTTTTGGTTATCAGATTTGTTAAAAGATTATGATTAACTATCACATTTGATTAATTAAAGAAAATATGTATATTTTGTTATCATTATCTGTAAAAAAAAAAAATATATTATGAACTCATTTAAAGAACTTTAAAAAAAACTGTAATGGAATGACTGATCTTGAATTGATTTATATTCTTTATTGATTGTTACTGTCAGTTGAACAATAAATAAATAAATTAAGAAATGTAAATAAAATCTCCGTACCTAGTATTTAGAGAGATACTAAATATGTGTACTGTATCCGAGATAAACAATAGAATTGTTTATAAACCTTTGTCTCTTTTTCTGTTTAGCCTCCGGAACTACCACGTAAGGTACTTAAGAGGACGACTGAGGATATCTATTAATGTAGATGAAGTTTATTCCTTTACAATCTCAGGTCGATCACTCCCGAGAAGTGTGATTAATTGAAACCCAACCACCAATGTATACCGGTATCCACGATCTTGTATTCAAATCAGTATAAAAGTAACTGCCTTTACTAGGATTTGAACATTAGAATTCTTGAATTCGCAATCAGATGATTTGCAACGACGATTTAACCAATAGATCAGCTCGTTGGACTTGATAAGATTCTCTAGCTTTTAAAATATTTTCATTGTCATTTGTCCATTGTTCATTGTAGTGTATACCTTATTTTCTTGCTACATAAATAAACTTCAGAATGTGTTGCATATGTTAATAGTTTTCATTATTTTTAGATTAAATTTTATCTTAATTTAAATTAAATTAATTAATTAATTTCTTTTATAAAATCTGTAATTGATGTGAATAATACATTCCGATACAATTACAGGCAATAGATAATCAATTTTTGTAAAAGCGAAAAGGAATGGATGAAATTATCTGATTATTTATTCAACACCGTGTTTAGAATTAGAATTTTTTATTTTCTTTCTTTTGAATTGTTTTATAAATTTTGTGGAACGTCAGTTAGATGTAGCGGTTAGCAATTGGTTTCTAGTTTAACTAACTGGTCACATGGATTTGATTTCGGCTAGGGTTTGGGGGTGTTGCACTTACCATTTTATCCATCTAATCTTTTTATTTAAAATATATGTTCGTAGATTTAAATATTAAAAGTTGGGTTTAAATTGAGCATGAATCCAAAATAATAACTATTTATAATATTTTTCTATGTTATTTTTATTTATTTTTTCTAAAAATATAAATTTGACTTTCCTCTAATTGTAATCAGTTCCCAGTTAAATAATTTAGAAAAAATAGATACTAATTAAATATTATTAGATTTTACAAAATTGTATAATCGCTTAAATTCATGTAAGCCTTCGTTAGTCGAACTACAACAGTGTAAATCTCATCGATTATAAACAACCTTTTTTAGGTTGTTGGAAATTTGACTTTTAAATCGTTCATGAAAATAGTATAACATTTCCAAAAATAATTAAACATTCCGTGTCAGATTTGTTATGGAAATTCGTTTTCCTTTGCTTTTTTTGACAGAGTCAAGCATACTGTTGCATATTTTTATATAGTCAGTAGAAATGCAGATGATATTAAGTTTCTGCAAGTGACACTGTTATTCTTTTCGCCTCGATTATTTGGAGGGCTGTGTATTTACATTTTATTTCCACAAAATAACATATTATGTTATACACACTGTTTTACTTATAAGAAAAAGAAAACGTATAGATTTTATTTTTTATACTGTAAAACTAATGAAAAGTGAAACTAGTCTGGACGTATTTTATGTGTTTCTGTTTTTAAATTCTCCGTGAAGCGATTAAATCGATGTTTGTTGAAATTCAATAAAAATTGTTGTTTTCTATTTATTTAGCATTAAAAAAAAAAATCACTCCTGTACGTGGAAATTTCGATTATAGAATTTTTAATCCGTATCCTTAGGTACTTTTTTTTAATGCTACTAATTGTTTATAGTTGTCACGAAAATTTCTTGAATTTTCCGAATAGAAATTCTCAATTATTTCTTCTTTTTTTTCAATTAACTATAATTTGAATGCGTAAATCAACATGCTGTACATCAATAATAAAGTTTTAAAGTCCATATACATTTTTTAAATAAAAACATTTCAATATGATGCAAAATCTTTTATCATCTGTTACAGTTTTTGTCGCCATAACAGCCCCCATTAGATTTTTGCTATGTAACCTTACCTAATAAACGATTTTATCATATTTTTTATTAATATAAAACCTAGTACAGTTTATTGGTGCACTGTCCCTATCACCACCACTATTAAAGTAAGTAAAGTTACCATATTTTTGACAATTTTTTTTTTAAGTTTCGATTTCCATTCGTTTAGTTTATTGCTAATCTATTTATTACCATAACGAATAGTTGGTATTAAACTTTTTAAGGAAACAAATTTAAAAAGTATTTATTTAATTTCTTTAATTGTACTACTTTAATTGAAAACAAGCAAGATTTCAACGTTATTAATACTTCTGAATTTTATTTTTATTAAAAAATTGTTTTTTAGTAAATAAAAATAAAACGTAGAAAATTTGTTTCATTTATTAGTAAATTCTGTTTTATTTTTATTAATTTATTATTTTTATTAAAATTACATTATTTAAGTAAAATATTTTGTTTTACCTTAGAAAAATTGTAATTTTTGCCAGATTTAGTAGTACTGCTTTAATTAGCAAGGTGAATTAATACATTTCCAAATACCAAAACGAAAAATGAATACTCGAAAACGGAAAAAATTAGTTTAACGTAGTGAATGCTTTAACGCTTTCGGGATTGTCAGAGATCTTTTAGTATTATAGCTTCTGTTTTTTTTTTTTTGTCTTCAGTCATTTGACTGGTTTGATGCAGCTCTCCAAGATTCCCTATCCAGTGCCAGTCGT
>JAAAKQ030068254.1:0-15540 GCA_010016005.3 Zanna intricata | reverse complement strand
AGTATTTTTGAATGTGTTATGAAGTATAGAATTTTCTCTTTCATTCAGTATAAAAATCAGCTCGCTAGCATACTTGTTTCTCGAGTTATTACAGTTCTTCTGAACACCTGCTTACTGGTGTTTACTGATAAGATATGCTTACCAGACTTAGCCATAAGGTTAATGTTATTCATGGTAAAATGTTGTTGTAACCGATGTTATTGATACAGATGAAAAAAAAACAAATTCAATAGTTCTGAGAATTAAATTTTATTATTAAGACATTCACAATAGAAAATGATGTTTTTCTTTATAAGAGAGACAAAGCGTTTTATTTTAATTTGTTAATATTATTTAACATTACAAAAAAACAGAAAGAGATAAAATGAAGAGTTAAATTGCTTTGTTTTATGTAAGAATTATACTTAAATCAAGTGTGCTCTTTCAAGCAAAGCTCTTTTTCAACAGCAAGGGTAGATAAGCTAAGTATTATTTTTCAGGAAAATAAAAAGTGAACATCATATATATATATATATGAATTCTTAATATTTTTACCCTTATAATAATACTCTATCCTCTAGTAGAGGATATTCTTAATATTAAGTGTTTTTGCTCTTGCCTACGGGTGTTCTGATGATATTGCAGAAATCCACTCGATGTTGTTGCACTCTTGGAGGTCCCCTATACTAGTTGTAATTTCCCTTACCTTATATAACGCTATATATGTATTAAAAAAACTAATAATAGTAGTGTATTAATACATTTTCAAATATTTTTTTATTCACAACTACTGTACAATTCTCTACGACATTATGATGTTAAAAAAGACCACCTACAGTTAAAAATAAAAGAACAATAAGTGAAATATTTTAACAAATCTTTTCATCATTGTTACTGACTGTAATAATTATATTTCTATATATATATTTTTTTCTTTTAAAAAACTTCATTTTCCCCACTCTCCAAATTTTTATACTTTTTTCTCTTCTTTCTGTTCACTTCTGCGTCTCTATGATTTTCTTTATCATAAAAATAAAAGAGTCAGCGGTAGTAAGTAGGGAAGAATTGATAAAAGAGAGGGGATTTTAACCTTTAACATTGGACTTCTGATTTCAGTTTTATGAATGCAACCCCCATTTTGTAATTTTGTTGGGAGTGTGTTAGTAAATGAGGGAGATTTTCCAGTCATTGTATTTAGTTCATTTTTAGAAGAAGATGGGGGTTGTTATAAGGAAAGATATCATACTAATATTAGGGAGGATTTTTCAAAATGGTGGTGTTTTTGTCTTATTTTCTGTTTCTGTTTCTCTCTAATATGTATTTCTTTATTAAAAAAAAGATTCTTTTGCTGCTTCATATTTGATAAAATAATTTTCATTATGTATTTTTATCAAGTAATTATTGTTATTATATTAACTAAAAAAAAAAATTTTTTTTGACTTTAAATACTTTGATTATACTATATATTTACTTTTATATTCATTAATATTTTGATTTAAAACATAAGTTCTGTGTGTTTAAAAATAATACGTAATGTTCCATTTTGACTTTTTTTTAACTTTTTTTTTTAATAAAAAAAATAAATAATTAGTATAAATTGAAAAAAAAACCTACGTAATTTTTTTTTTCACAGAGGAATTGAACTTAATTAAAATTCTTTTCATCTGTATTTTTTAATTTCTCAAAAAAGAAGTTCCAAAAATTTTAAACAGTTTCTAACAACTTTTTACTATGAAAAAACAAGTAAATTTAAATTATAAAACAAAAAAACAATACTTTATACTTTTTTTTTTTATAAAACTAAATTATAACTAGATACATTGATGACTTAAATGAAGCATGTAAAAGTCAGAATATGAGGATATAGAAAAAGAAGACAAAATATATGGTGGAAAAGACTGGATTGAAATTAAGATAGGAAATTAAGTTTTAGAACAGATGAAAAAATTTCAGTACTTAGGGAGCTTTATAACTGTTGAACTGACTTAGAAATTAAAACAGAAATATCAAGAAGTAAGCAAGCATTTTATAAAAAGAGAAGATTGCTCTGTGGAAAGTTAATCTTAGCGTTAAGGAAGAGATTAATGAAATATTTTACTTTGTATGTGATACTCTATGGATGATGAGAAAGGCAGAAAAAAAACGAATTGATACTTTTGAGATGTGGTTGCGGCACAGAGTGACAAATTTCGGATTGCAAGACCATATAACAAATGAAGAAATAAATAAGGAGTATCGGAGAGAACAGGAAAATGCTAAATGTGATTGAATCTAGGAAAAGGAATTGGCTAGGACTTCTAAGAATAAGATGTTTATTAATGAATGGAAGAAAAAGAAGACTGAAGAAGAGATGTCAAATGATGGATGGGATAATGGAAAAAGGAATATATGCTGAAAAAAAGAGATTAGCAAAGGATAAAACAAGGTGGAGAGCAGCAGCTGTTATAGGATCTGCCCTAACGGCAGAACACTATGAATTAATAAAGAAGACCATTGCCCGTTGATAGTATCTGAAGAGAATTAATATTTTGAATTTTACAAATTGAATTTTAACTAAATGTGCCTGACGATTTCGTTATTCCAACATTGTTTCAGTCTTTGTACAGATCGGTTGGTAGAATTTAGGTTGATAATTCTGTGGTTTAGTTTTTAAAATTAATTTTTCTAAAATGTAAGCATATACGCTAAAATTTATAGGCGTACAGGTTACATCAATCTGAGTTAAGTTCATTTTTTCTTACCCAAATAAGAGATAACTTAGAGGTATATTATTACTTACTTTTCATAATAATTTAATTGAAGACGTATTTTTCATTTGGTAGATAGTTTCAGTAACAATAAATTAGGTTAACCAAATATATCTGCTCAGAAGGCTTGTAAAATTAGAGTTTAGATAAAGTGGAGCTTTTAGAACTCTGAAATCAAAGACAGGTCCTTTTTTATATATATATATTACCTAAAGGTTTACATGTCACTTTCATTTATTATTTCTAGTTAGTTGTTTAGTGATGAAAGAAAAATAATATTTTTTATGAAGTTGAGGTAGTCATGCGCCAAAAAGTTGTGTCAATAAAACGATACACAATTTTGACATCGCAAAGCAAACATCGTTTGTAGTTCTTTATAGATTAAATTTGTTGCCGGTTTGTGAGCATGACTTCATTATTAGGTAATATTTTAAATGCAAGATAAAATCGTAGACATAGAAGCAAAGAAAACAATTTTTTAAGGTTCCCAGATGACTTCTTTTTTTTGTAGGAGATGAAGTGCAGGATATTCAACAGATGATTTTAAAATAAAAAGATACTACGATGTAATCATCTTCATCAATGATCGATCGTTCCTCTCGTGTGTGAGAGCTGGTGACCCGATCAATATACCGCTGACAATTTCCCGCCCTTGCTTACGGTACTATACCATTTAAAATCAATGTGCCTAGCGTTCTTCCATTCACCTCTTTAATTTAGTCCAGCCATCTTTTCGACGATCTTTTGCTCTTAATTTCTCCCTGTAAGACTAGCTTCTCATGGTTTTTCCCGGCGTTCTGACTATATTTAATAAAGTATGTAAAAACGCACATCCTCAAAAAAAAGCGGAGGATGCGCTGGAAGGCTATTGTAGATAACCTCTTCTGAGTACCCAGCTCGTTTATAATAGAGTTGTTTGTCCTCATTTCTGTCCATGACGCGGACACAGTAGGCTCCGCTTTGTATTTCTCGTTATTACCCTCTCCTTCAAAATAGCTGTCCACTTCGAAAGCGTCTCCTTCACCAAGATAATTCTTCTTCGCATTTCAGCCGACAAGCTTTATCTATTATGGATCCTAAATATATGAAACTGTCCACATTTACAAAATCACACAGCACATACCTGACTGGAAGTTCGTTGACTCTGTCAACAATCATAAATTTTTTTCCGATGATTAATTTCAGCCTTAGTGCCTCACTTTATTTTGAAAACGGTCGAGGATCTCCTTCATTTCAACTTCAGAACCTGTTAACAGGGTCGTATTGTCGGCATTCTTTGAGTTGGTTGTACGCCGATCATTCTTAGACCGCCAAGCAGTTCTCCAGTTTGTTCCACATAATATATTTGCCGTAAATTTAAAATAAGATCGGAGGCAGAATACATCCCTGTCATATTCCTCTCGACGATTAAAAGGGCTCCGTTGTATTATTTTTCAGTCTAACCACCGCGTTTATCTTCTCATATAGGTTCTGAATGACGATAAGAAGATGATCAAGAACATAATCTCCTCGCCACAGACTTTTACATCTGACCGAATTAAAGGTCATGACATGGCATAATCTAGGAAGCATGTTACAAGAAAAATTGTTGAATTCTCTATCTGTTGCCTAATATTTAGAATTTGATAACTTTTATTCTTTTCTTTAACGAATCCGGTTTGCTGTGCATGAATTTTTACCAAGTGACTATTTTTTTTATTGCTTTATGCATCTCCTGTTTGAACATTTTTGCTTCTGTCTCGGAAAATAAATCTACTCCTGTGAGTTCTGCTTGGTCGTCACAATACATAACTGGTCGTCACGTAATACATATGTAACTGCAATACTTATTTACTCTTCTTCCAATCCACTGATAGTCGGTAAGAAGTTTATCAACTTTGTAATCCGACTTTTTCGTTTGAAGATGTTCGTAGGTTTCCTTATTTCTTTGAACGTTATTTCCGTGCAGTTCCTTGATGTTTTGCAGGTTTCTTGGATGTATGAATTTTTATCAAGATAAAACGATATTTGGATTTCAGCAGACAATCTCCGGAAGTGTACTGAGAACTGACCGTTAGTACCTTTCATTCTTTTTCCTTCCTCTATAAGTAGGACAGTTTCATTACCGTAGGTCAGTTTGGCAACCCATTCATATTTAGATTGAGTTGTACTATTATTTTTACTAAATTACGAGGTGTTTGGTATCTTATAAATAAAATTTTTTCCCTTATATTTTCCCTTATGAAAATCTACAAAGTAATATTTATCATATACGCTAATACACAACCTTTAAACAATTTTGTTTAATCGAAAAAAGTTAAATTTTTCATTCTGCATTTTTTTCTTGAAATTTTCATTCACAATTTTTTCTACTGTCAAAATTTATGTTTTTTCCAAATCTTCAATAAAATCTTTAATTATATAATGAAATAACGTAACTGATGAACACTGATTTTGATCTTTAAGTTTATTTTTTATTTTTAACTTCTAATAGCTACACTGAAATCAGCTATTCAACTTGTGAACAGCAAGCAACCTTGTGGCTCAAAGGGATGAGAATGATATGTATGACATATAAATGAGATCTAGTCTTGTACAGATTTAGGCCGACCATTCCTAAATGATCAATTCCTATGTGTTCAGTTAAATCCCAATCGACTTCGAAAATTAACTGCTAAATAACGAATTTACGACAACGTTACGAAATTTATTAATGCTGTTAAATATTATATAGTTGAACTGTATTAAGATCTTAGGTGTTGTATGGTATGATTTCAAAATTTTAATTTTCTGGTTAATATTTATATATGTGTGTCCCATTACTGTCCGGTGATCTGAAAAATTTTTTGTATTTTGTGTATTAAAATTTCATATCTGTGATTAACTTTACATCCTATCTATTGAAGGTAATGTTGAATGTATGTCCACTTTAATTTATATATTTCTGAATTGCTATGCTTGTAAATATTTTGGTTTATTAATTTTGTGAGGTCTTATGTACATAAATTGTTGATTTGAAAGCAAGATCAGAGAAAATATTTGCAAAATAATTATACACTTTTTACTTTACTTATTTTTTACTTTTCAGTTTTTAGCTAAACGAAAAAAATAAAGGTATTGACAGAAAATGACTGCCATTCTCATCAATTATAGGAGATAATGCTGCTGTATCGTTTACAAAATAATCTTCATGTAGATATCAGGATAAATATAAAATATAAAAATTTATGTTATTTCACTTTACTTTCTCTTTTTTTTTTTGAAATTAAATATTTATTGTTTTACATATTTTGAGATCAACATTTAATTTTTATTTATAATAATTTACCATGAAGAAAAAAAATTTATTTTAGTTTAATTTATAATTTTTTTCTACCACATATTGGCTTATTTTGTTTTGAATAAATTAAAATTGATTTTCTGAGACCTGTGTTTTCTACTGACTATATCTACACAGTTTTCTCAGCGTAAATAAATACCTTAAAAATGTTTTTCCGTCTAAATATTTAGGTTTTGTTACAATTTTTTTTAAGTTAGTAGAGATTCAAATAATATAATTATGGAATCTATTTTATTTAATGTTTCTGTTCAAAAAATATATAGAAATACTAAACCGGGCTAAGTATTCCGATAAACATATGTTGAAGATGAAATATTTTCCAGATGTATGTTTTTATTAGAAAATTGTTTTGTAATATTAATATTTCAATAATTCAAATCCGATTCAGACAGAATATTTTGTGTAGTTTTTAATTACTTTGTTAATATTTTTTTCCCTATAATTTTATATACATATGTTATTTCATTTACCTTAACTATTGGGAGAATTACAGTTATTTACCCATGCCAGGTATTGCTTTTGGATAAAATTCTTCTGCAACCAGTAAATCTTGTAGTGCAAATCTCTGTAAGACTTTATTCAATGTTTTGATTCAATCTCAAAGAACTTTGTTCTTGGATGCGTGTGATTATTCTATATTCATTAAGATAAGTTTAGTTCACAAATTCATTAGGATTATTTCATTTTACTAGAACTGAGATTAGTTCATCCTTCATTTAAGATGTATTATGATATATTTTCGCATTTTAAGAGAGAAAAAATCATGTCTTGATTGCTTGTTTCAGAGAAGTGGTTTCAAAAAAAAAAAGAAAAAAAAAAGGATTAAGAAATGAAGTAGTTTACTTTTTATTGTGAAAAATGAATTTGAAGAACCTACGTTCTCTTTTCCCTATTTAGAGTTAAGGCAGTCAAATTTTACACAATCAGGTAAATTTTAATTTTACTCTTTTTTAATATTACTTCTTTAATATTACTTGTCTTATATTTTGTTTTCGATATGACAGTCAAAAAGAAAAATGTTTAAAATTTGTTGTGACTGATTCTCATTGTTCTGAAAATTTGTGTGTGAAATTATGAGAACTTCAACTTTAACTAGAAACAAAACTAGATCGGATAATTGATTCGATTTTAAACAGGAATTTTACGTACAAATGAAAAAAATTATAAAAATAAATTTGAAATACATCAAAATAATAACATAAACATTTTTTATTTTTTCATGAGTTGGTAACAACTGATTAAGTCAATTTAAACGTTTTTCCATTTGATTGAACTAATTATTTTATTGTGCATAGTTTATATATTAATTATCTCTTTTCAAAAAAGAATGCAGTATAGTTTTGTGGACTGGCCTCCGTGGCGGAGTGGTAGCGTCTCGGCCTTTCATCCGGAGGTCCTGGGTTCGAATCCCGATCAGGCATGGTATTTTTCACACACGCTACAATTAATTCATCTCATCCTCTGAAGATATACTTAACTGTGGTTCCGAAGGTTAAACAAAAAAAATTATAGTTTTGAGCAGCATTGTCCTGAAATGTGCAAATTTAGGTTGCAATGGGGAATTAGGTTTTTGAATATGAATGTGCCGGATACATTAACTAAGAAACCAAAAAACTCTTCGAAATTTTTTAAAGTTGATCATAACATTCCATACAGAACCGTTCATAAAAAAAATCCTCGCATATATCAATATGATTTACTGTGGTTCACAATCCTCTTCTACAAACCTAATGAGTTGTAAATAGGGCAAATAGCATAATATACACACCTTTTTCTCTCGAAAAGGTTGTGATTTACCCGTTGTTTTTTACACAACGATAGAAAAAACAATTAAAGGCATTTGCCACCACTGAAAAAGTTTTTCAATGAAACAATCCGTAAGTGTAAAAATTCATAAAATAAAATCCTAAATTGACAAATACAATTTAAATCACTCTCACTCTTCAAACTCACCATTAACTACAATAACTGTTTAAAATTCAACTCGATTACTAATGCTTATGAACCAATGGTATCACAATACTCATCGTTCACAGCGATTTTCATTAAAGAAATTCCTTAATTGGAATGAAGTCTGGTTGACAGACATAAAATTTCCATTTTAAAATTCGTATATTACAGTCATCTTTTAAATAAAATTTTTTATAGATTTTATTATGATAATTTTTTTTTATAGTACATCATGAATAAATAGGGGAATAGTAATATTGTTACTGGTTAGTTTTATATATCATTATGTGATTCTATACCTGGAACAGATCCTTTTCATTGTGAGATCAGCTGTCTCCTTTAATACAAGCTGATTCCAGATAGAACGGCAATCTCTCGGGAGATGATTATATAGCCAAAAATAAGAAAAAACGTTCAGACATAGACATAGGTAAAAAAACAGTTCATTAGCGAGTTTCGGTCCGCGAAACATTTAAGGTACTCCCTCTTTGAAATGAAACCGTTCTAAAGTTCTTGGAGTACAAATCTAGAAATAAATTTGATGCATGTATGTGATAATTGATATTGATCTAAAAATAGACCCAGATATCTATTTCACTTAGATTTTAAGGAAAACGGGGCGTAAATCACGTAACGTTTTATCAGAAAATACACTTTTTTAAGTTTGGAATAAAATAACTTTTTTAATTTACCAGTAAATAAGTAAAAATGTCTAATTAGCTTTATAGAGAATTTAATTTTGAGAAAATTTATATAAATAATATTTATTACAATTAAACTCAAATTTGAAAACTTCAATTTTAATTAGAAACATTACATACAAATTGGATCGAATAAATGATCGATTTTAAACAAAAAATGAAATGCAAAAAATTTTTTAAATAAATTTGAAAGACATCAAAACATTAAAAATTTTTATTTTTTCATAAGTTGGTAATAACAACTGACCAACAATTAAGTTTAGGGTTTAAAATTTGAATATTCATTTGAGCGGTGTTATGCTGTTATTATTCGGTTAGTCATTCATAGTGGGTGATACCACAAATTTGTTTTCATTCGAAGAGTTGACGAACAGGTTGTTAATTTATGGTAAAGTAAGTAAATAAAAATTGGTTGCTTTCTGAGTGTGAATGTCGGAAAAATTATCTAGATCGAGGAGTACTGGATCGTAAAACACTTGAGGCTTGGAGAGGTGAATTCAAGGAATAGGTATTCTTAAACCACAACGATTCGTTGTTGGTTGTGAATGTTTTGTGAGAAATTTTAACGATGAAGAAGTAATATTAAATGCAATACAGATTAATATCAAGCGCCATAAGATTGTCATACCTCTTTCAATATTTCACAATCAAGTATGTGGCGAACGTTAAGGGAGCAACAATTACGCCCATTTGGTACAACACTCGTACAAGCGTTATTACCATCTGATTTTGATAAACGGATTAAATTCTGTCAATGGTTAATTAGAAAATGTGAACATCATCCTGATTTTCTAAGCAGTATTTCATTATTTATGTATCTTACTTTACAAAAAATGGCATTGTAAATTATCCAAACAAACTTGGGCAGAAGAAAATCTCATCAGACTGTTACAAATCATTTCCAGTGCAACTTTTCGTTTAGATTATATATCCTTTCCTCTTCGATTATAAATCGTAAGGAAACCTTTATCCCTTGATTTGTACTCTAAGAATTCTATTATGGTTTAATTTCACAGACGCAGTGGAAAGCGGAACTTAATGTTTCGCGAGCAGATACTAGAGTAGTGTGGACTTGTTGATAATCTCATAGACCCTTTTTTTTTTTTAATTTTTGCAAACAAATCTAATGAGCCGACCTCCATGGCGTGAGTGGTAGCATTTCGGTCTTTCATTCGGAGGTTCCGGATTTGAATCTCGGTCAGCATGGCATTTTTACACGTTACAAAAATTGTCTTTCATCTCATCCTCTGAAGCGATAGATGGTCCCGGAGGTAAAAGAGAAAATTCGGATAAAACTCATGAAAGATATTCCACAAATTTCACAGACAGAATGGAAAGCGGAACTTAATGTTTCGCGAGTAGATACTAGAGTAGTGTAGACTTGGTGATAACCTCATAGACCCTTTTTTTTAATTTTTGCAAACAAATCTAATGAGCCGACCTCCATGGCGTGAGTGGTAGCATCTCGGTCTTTCATCCGGAGGTTCCGGATTTGAATCTCGGTCAGCATGGCATTTTTACACGTTACAAAAATTGTCTTTCATCTCATCCTCTGAAGCGATAGATGGTCCCGGAGGTAAAAGAGAAAATTCGGATAAAACTCATGAAAGATATTCCACTCTCAGTGCAGTTGTGGTTTTTCAAAAATAGAGAAACTATTCACAACTATCGTGCTGTCGTGATATAATAAATCATTTAAATAACGTACTCGTAGCAAGCAATGGATTATTCGAATCGGACCAGTAAAATAGCCACATCTCACGTCAGCAGACTTTATTCTTTGGTTGGATGAAATCGTTAGTCTAATCCGCTCGTATTGGCACATGAGATATGACATATCGTACAATGGAAGGTGGAGCTAATAATAATAATGCAATTAGTTGTGGATTTGCCGAGCTGAACTAAGCATTGAGCAGAATGGTAGCCACATTGAGCTACTGTTTTGAAGAAATATTTGGAGCATTAACAAATAATCATTTTGCTATTTAATAACATTTTAAAAATAATCAAAAATATGTGATTTTTATATTATTAAATTTATTTTTTATTCATTTTTTTTCTGGTGATAGGTTTTCTATTTGTTTTGATGTACATTGTTACTTATACATTCATGAAAATTGTTCTGTTTAAAATCGTAATATTTTTCGGATCCCTTGTGTGTGTTTTATTTCTAATTATAGTTGAACTTTTAAATTTTTTGTTTAATTTTAGTAAATTTTATTTATATCAATTTTTTCAAAATTAAATTCTATATAATTAACTAGAAGTTTTTATTTATTTATTGGTGAATTAATAAAGTTATTTTACTTCCAACTTAAAATAAGTATACTTCCGATCAAGGTTATTGGTGTTTTACCCCCGTTTTTCTTGAAACCTAAGTGAGATAGAGGTCTGAAATTACTTTTATTCAATTTCTTAAATTATGTACCGTAAGGAAGAACCTAATTTATCTCTTGATTTGTACCCTAAGAATTCTAGTGTGGTTTAATTTCACAGACTGAGCGGAAAGTGGAATTAAATGTTACGCGAGCAGATACTCGTTAACGAACCATTTTCTGACCTATGTTTATACGTAATTTTTTTCTGATTTTTGATTAGCAATTTGGAATCACTCTGTATAGTTAAATATTTTTATAAGATCTATCAATTTTCATAGAAATTTTTTTTTTAATTAGACCGATATGAATTATGTTTAACTATAGAGAATATCATGTGAAAGAATATGCAAACATGGTCTTCTATTATTCATAAATTTTTTGTCTTCATTCATTTGGTGCAATTTTCTATTTGTTTCTATACTGTACCAGAATCTTATCATCATACCTCTTATATCATTTGTTTTTAATTGTTTGTTTTATACATTGTCATTTTTACTTTGATGCTTTTATTCCCACGTTATTCTAAAACCAAATTACCTTTAGTTGTATAAAATTTAATTTACCAAACTTCTTCTCCTTTGAATACAAATATCATTATCACGCTCTTTTTTTTTTAATTTGCACCAAACCTTTTTATCTTCTGCATTTTTCAAAACATCCTATCAAATCTGCTCCGGAATCTATTCCAAAATACCTTGTTTTTTTCTAGGTCCTTAATATTCATATTTTACGTGAGAAAATGATTTTTCAAAAATATTTTATAATTCCTAGATTATGTTTGATTCCAACAAATTTCTAGTCTAAATATTTTTAAAAATTGAGTTAAGACAGGACAGCCCTGAACTAGGCTATGGTTATTCATTATGGAAGATTACGATGAAATTCGGGCAGCCACCCCTCTCATTTCGTAATGTTGTGATGACCAAGCTCTTTGGTAGATATCTTGGCATATTGTTCATATGCAAATGATACGGCGATCTTTGCAATTGACGATGACCGGATTGTAGCCTCCGGAAAAAGCTTCAGCTGGCATTGGATGCAATCGGTAAGAGGCTGCCCAAGAGGAAGATTAAAATCCATCTGGCGAAATCTACCCACGTCACCTTTATGATTAGGAAAGAAAACTGCCTTTCCGTCTACTTGAATAAGGTTGAAATTCCTCATACAACTAGTTTGAGATACCTTGCTTAAGCTAGATCCATATATAACATGGAGAAGTCATGTACTGCAGAATAAGAAACAGATTCACTAGAAATTCAAGGGTATGTACAGGCTAATGAGTCGAGGTTCACATCTGTCTCTCTTATAGCTGTAAGACTTTCTTGAAACCTACGTGGATGTATGAGATTCAACGCTGGGGGATACTAGTGACAGTAATATTAAAGCGATCGAATGATACCAGAATAAGATATTAAGGAAGGTTCATCAGGAATTCTGAAATATATGATATGATCCCGACATGGTTACACGAAATATGCATATAAATCCCCTTGATTTGAATCTACTAGAGAACGGTGATGATATTATGTGATTGTGTTTTTTTATATTATATGCTGATCCTTAATGATGGTTGTTAAAGATAATTTACTTTCATATGTTTTTCCGATATTAATTCTTATTTATTTTTTTATAAATGTTTGTTTTGCTATTGTTTAAATGTTTTTTTTTTTGTTTGTTTGTTTACCTTCATTAGTGTTTTGACGCTGTTTTCATTCGTTTATCTATCTGTGTTAATCTTCTATTTGATAAAAGATATATGGTCCATAAATTGGACAAATAATAGAATCTATAGATGATAGTGGATCTTATTTAGCACGATAAGTATGTTTATTCACAAGATCGTTTCTGTTATAATATTTTTAATTTATTATTTACCTATAGTTTCATCTTTTGTCAGACTGTAAATTTTGGTTCTACAGTAAAAAAAGCGGGAATTTTGACTGGATACGTTCATACAAATTTCATTTTTATTGAGTCTCGAGAATTTTTAATAAAGTATCTCAATCCGTTTTTAAGGTATAAATTCTTCAGACACACAGAACGATGGCCAAAGGGGAAATGAAGCAATAGAGCATTAGTACATATAAACTGTTTTCTTTCTTTTGACGTCCTGAATCGATTTTGTAAGTTTGTCCAACATCTCCCTAAAAACTGTATATATATATATAATGTGCGGAAACAGCTTCATATTTAAAAATTTATAGAAGAAGTAGATTTAATAAGTAGAAACAAGTAAAAATTGACGTAGTTAAAAATTACTACTTAATAAGATGCATTTTTATACGTACTTTATATGTATTTTTATCTGCAATCTTGGATCCAATTCACTGAATCAAACTTTTTTTTGAAGGTGGATGTGTGATACATGATTTTAATTTAAAATTTTTTGCGATAAAAAACGATGGTGAAAACTGTTTCTCGCTAAATGCCTTCATTTTTAGAATTACATTAACGGATATCCGATTTACGGATATAGGCAATCAAAATAGTAAAAACATAAAAATCGCTGTAGTATTGAGACAAAAAATTCAGTAGTAACTTTTTAATTTCATATTGTCTACAGAATTATATACGATAACAAACTTTAATAGTTGAAAGTTAAAGTTTAACAGTTGATATTGGAGTTAATGGCCTAAAATCTAATAATAACAGCCTTCACAATAATAATAGTAATAGTAGTAGTAATAATAATAATTATTATTGTTTATCACAAGCCTGTTTTGAAATTTTCTAAAATTATCAATTTGACAAGAATGGCTCCTTTTGACTTAGTCCCTTATGTTAGTGAGAGTGGGAATGATTTAGCTTGTGAAATGGGCTAATGACAACATCACTTGGTACCATTGTCGGAAATAAATAATAAACAAATAATAATTGTGCCCTGGGCAAAATCTAACTCCATCTCCATGCAATTACATCTACTAATATGTCTGAGGAGGGCAACAATCTAGTACATCAGTACCTTCAGTATTGACCAATAACGGGGCGATGGTATCTCAGGAACTGTCTTTGGAGTTCCCTGTGGAGAATTGGCGGTCTCGGGCTATCTAGCTGGTTTTGGTTGTGCTTCTCGGTTTCGCTGCCTGTAGCAGAAGCGGGAGGCACGACCATGATTTGTTATTGCCACTTGCGCGGAGTGTGCACGGGGAGGGCTTCTCCATCTTTCCTGTTGTCGAAACCGGGTAGAGAGTGAGCTGATGTAAGCTCGAAGTCTTGTTCCACTCAACGTCATTGTCACTTTAGCCTTTGGTAAGAATTTTTTTCCTTGATATTACCACGAATACTTGAAGAATGAACGTGGGATATGGAAATAGAATTTTGTAGCGTATAAAAATGTCATGCCTGAGAAGGATTAGATCCCAGGACCTCCGGATGAAAGGCCGGGACGCTATCGCTCCGCCATGGAGATTGGCTTGACTCATGGGTAACGGTAGTGGAGCTTTTATTACTAGATGTGAGCCCTAGAATATCATAATTGTGGGTCAGACAGTATCTGACTCTCCGGCCCGGCTTAAATCTGTGGTAGGGGGCAAAATGCAGAACCCAGATAGGATCAGTGATTCGGGGTATGTCCTACCGCCTCTCCAGCTTCACCTTGTGCAACTTGACTGCGAAAGATGCCAGTCAAAATACACAAAATTCTATGTATGAACATATCTACTTCGATGCATTCTATCCAGGGGGTATATAAAAATACTCGTCCGGGAGAAACTTTGTGTTCGCAATTGAAGCAGTGGACGTTTTTTATTAAATGAGATATTGGAAATAAGGATTGAACTAAGTTTCAACCAAAGGGTAGTGAAGTGAAGTCAAAATAATTGATGATAAAAAAGAAAGAATAGGACTTTACAAAGATCAGTTCTTTTTTTATTGCTAGATAGTCACGGAAGCAACTGACGGGCTGTTAAAAAGTACTAGAAAGACAGCTTTGGGACTGTTTGTTGAAGCCATGAATGACCTACAATCGTCATAGCTACTCAAACCCAAAAAGAAATTGAGGTTTTACCGCATGGCATGCTGAGTAACTCGAAAGGAGTGATTTTTTTTTTTTTTTTTTTTTTTTTTTTTAACCTCCGAAACCACCGTTAAGGTATATCTTTTCAGAGGATGAAATGAATAAATTGTAGCGTGTGTGAAAAATGCCATGCCTTATCAGGATTCGAACCCGGGACCTCCGGATGAAAGGCCGGGACGCTACCACTCAGCCACGGAGGCCGGCAAGGAGTGATTGTATGCAGGGAATGAAATGCACATAAGACGAATTTGTAGAGAAACTCCGTGTAGAAGAATATTTTGTATATCGACTATTGAACACCCTTCAAAACGGAAAACTTGTACCCTCTCCTTCGAACGTGCTGACTTTCAACACACCCAAGTGTCTAGAAAATATGAATACTAGATCGTGGATGCCGGTGTTCATTGGTGGTTGGGTTTCAATTAACCACACTTCTCAGGAGTGGTCGACC
>JAAAKQ030068243.1:0-15541 GCA_010016005.3 Zanna intricata | reverse complement strand
GAAACGACTGGCACTGGATAGGGAATCTTGGAGAGCTGCATCAAACCAGTCAAATGACTGAAGACAAAAAAAGAAAACTTAAGGATTAAAGATTGTGTACTTTCATATGGGTTTCTTTCCATACTTATATGGGTACTTCTTTCCATATGGGTTACTTTCCATATATGGGTTAGCAATAAATATAATCAGAAATTTCCCAGCCAGGTCATGAATGTCAAATACTTTAAAATGTAGGCTTCATAGATGTGAAAATGCTTCTCTTGTATCCTTGTTTTTGGATAATGGTTTTGTTATCTTTGAGAACTGATGACATTGAGCAAAAATATCACAAAGGATGGGTTACTCCAGATGACTAATGCCTTGGAACAAAGCTTTTTCTTAAGGTAGGACCTTTCTCAAGTTTTGGAATTTAGTGTAGTCACCAGCCCTTGCACCAAATTGTACCAAAAATTGTACACTTGCACAAAAATTGGATTTTAAGGAAATAAGGGAAGTTTTATCCTAATTACAATCAAAGTTATGGTATAAAGTTAAACATAACAGAACTGTAATTCAATTGATTTAACTGTACAATGGGCTACGCCCATTATCAATATAACTAAAAAGTTACAAAACTTTTGACTGTAGTCTATTTAAGTCAGAAGATTTGAAAAAAATTATAAATTAGAAGTGCATTGGGAATTGTTTTATTACCTAAGATAATGTAACTAGCCATACACTGGCAGTATTTGATTTAAAAGTTTGGGATTACAAACCAATGACTAAAATATAAATCTTTTCAAAATTAGTTTTTTATTACAGTAAAAAATATCTTAATTAAAATATGTTTTAGTTCCACTATTTACTTAAGTTTGTTACCACTTACTGACTGGAAATCAATATTTTTTATACTGTCTGCAATTGCAACCAGTGTCTACTATTTGTTACTGGCAAGATATATATATATAACTGAATAATTATAAAATTATTATATATTAAGATAACATATATCTTTACAAAGTTACATTTGGTATTTATTAGAGGATAGTAACTAAAAGTTCATTCAGCATGACTTCAAGAGGTACCTTACATGTTTCTAACCCTTGCTGCTACTTAAACACAAATTGAATTTTTTAGAGGAATGAATTTCATTTAATAGGTAAAAAATATAAATGATTTAATAATGTAGAAACAGACTAGGATCGCTTTTACTTCTGTAAATAGGTAAACATTATGTGAAAATTAAATAGAATTGCTTTAACCAAAAGAATTAAATGATTTAATATAATATTCTTTTATATTTATTAGCAACACAATTTTAAAAAGAAATATAACATATACTAAACTATAATAAATAAAACACTCCATTGCACTCCTGCTTCATTCACTCACATCTACACTACCACATTTCTGCATTGTTTCAGGAATGTGGATTACAAAATTTTCTAAAGAATTCTTATCGGACATTACCATACATACTCATGGATAAACACCACCATACAAATTATAATGCGAGAATTAATGTTTTTGTAAGGAAGCTTTCTAGCCAACAATCATTCTACTAACATCACAGCATCTACATAACTCTAACAGTATAAATATAACTGAGGCTTAGCTTCAGGCTTATCTTCTGTTCATAACAATTTCAAGCTGAAGGAGCTCCACTTCGGAATAATAAATTATTTTTTAACACCAGGTAAGATGGTAGGGTAGCAAAAAAGATAATATTTTTGAATATTTAGACTATAAATGGTGAAAAAAAAATTAAGAAATTGCTACAAAAACGCCAGAAATTCTGCACTCTTAAAACATAACATCTGATTATCTAATATATTTATCAGCGTCTAGTTATGATCCGAAAAAACAAAATTATACAGCTTTCAGTTTCATTATTACGGGAAACTGATTAGGGGGAAAAAAACGAAACTTCATAATCAATTAATGATTACCAACAATTTAGAATCGAATTTGGACGTTAATTGATGGCTGCACATGGAGTTAAAGACTCACCAAGATGATGAATTACATCGTTATGCAAGTCTCATATTTATTAATAACACATTAAAAAAGAAATATAAAATGTACAATACTATAACTAAAACGCTATATCGCATTCTTGCTTTATTCACTCATATCTGTACTGCCGCGTTTCTGCATAGTTTAAGGAATTGTTGAGTTACAAATCTATTAGTTTTCTAAAGAATTACAAGTTCTTTATGCACTAAACACAAACCTTAACCACATTAATACTGTTTGAATTATAAGGATCCTATGACACTATCCGTATGATTGTTGACTGGAAAGCTTCCTCCGAAAAACATTAACGTGATAATTGGTATGGTGCGTAAACCTATGAATATGAACAGAATTGCGCATCGTTACGCGCAACATATTACAGCAAAGCCATGATTCAGTGGACTGTTGCACGCGTTAAGTAGTATATCAGATCGATGATAAAGGTGACGTTCACTTTTAACAACGGTGATTTTTAACGAAAGGTTAGAAAAACGACTTAAAGAATATAATCCAAAAGCAAACGAGCTGTATTCTGACAGTTATGAGCCGAATGATAAAAATGTATCGAATTTTGTCAAATACATGCAAAGGAATCAAATGTTTTATACGACACGAAATTAAAAATTATTATATATTAATTTTAATATATTGGGTAATTTAAATGCTGACGAATTAGCTGAAATACTTAAAAGGATTCTAAGGAAAAAAAAATATTTGTAAATATCTTAAAATGGTGTGTGTATATGTATATATATATATATATATATATATACTAAGTAGATGATACACTAATAATGTATCATATTAATATACTAACAGTGTATGAATAAATAAAGAATGCAAACTTTTCTTAAACAGTATAGTTTTTTCTGGTACGGAATTGTTCCGTTGGAGCGCAGAAAGAAAGTATCTCTAAGATCTAGGTTTGTGAATGCCGGTATTAAGTTGTTGGGTCTTCATCTATCACTATTTTAGGAAATATTTTTTTTCCAATGTTTTTTATCTTTACAATAGGACTTAATATACTAAGAAACCTCTATCTTAAAATAATTTTAAAAAAACTTACTGATGTTAAATTTTACCTTTTTACCCTTACGTGTCTCGAGAGTAGCTGATGATAGATACCAAAGTACCCCCAATCCCGAGTTTAAGAATTATTTTCCGATAAGAAATCCCTTATCAAAGAACACAGTTTTCTTAATTTGGAATTTTAAATAGTATTTACAATCATAACTCACGACCAATACTTTTGTTAAACAACCTACGCGGGATTTGTTACGGCGCACAGTTGGCAATACGTTTTTGGGGAATGACAGACACAAGTTGAAGAAATTTTATACGTATTGCCGGTTTTCAGATTTTGTATTAATTTGTTCTTAATTTTAACTTAAAATGGGAGATAAAGATGAGCTCTTGTCACAGTTTGCCGACGTAACTGGTGTTGATACTGAAAGAGCTAGATTTTACTTGGAATCTGCAGCTTGGCAACTGGAGGTGAACATAACCTAATAATTATCAATAGCATTTTTTTTTTTTTTTTGTAATTAATTGAAGTAATTTTACCTCCGTGTAGACGTTATTTACTGTTTTAAAATTACACAAGTATTTTATGATGTAGAGTTTTTGACTGTAATGTAAACATAATCTTTTCCTCATTTTTCGTAAAATGTAATTTTTTATAGTGAAATATAGGTAATATGCAAGTGATTGTTTAGATATTTTATTCCTAAAGTGATTTTTAATACACATTTTTTTATTAACGATATTGTATAAAGTACACTTCACTCCATTGTAATCTGTTATTAGTGAATCTCTGTTTAGTAACTGCATCAAGTATTCATTACAAACACGCAACTTCATGATGCGTACCGTCCCATTTAATAGCCTTAAATCTCAAAAATTATTTTTTACAATATAAAATATGGTGATTTGATAGATATTTGTAAAC
Source organism: Zanna intricata (assembly GCA_010016005.3). Taxonomy (NCBI): domain Eukaryota; kingdom Metazoa; phylum Arthropoda; class Insecta; order Hemiptera; family Fulgoridae; genus Zanna; species Zanna intricata. The sequence continues at coordinate 11,598 of JAAAKQ030068243.1, read as the reverse complement.
TCGTATTTATATATTTTTTTTGTATATTTGTATTTGTAACTATTGAATGATGAAATAGTAATGTACGTGCGAACAAGTAAAAAAAAAAACAAAAAACGCAAAATTAAAAAAAAAAATCATTAGTATTATCACAGAGTATCATCAATGTATTCCCTGGTTTTTTTCTTAACAGCATTATTCAAATACCAGTAAATAGCAAATATTACTTTTGTGTTTTTTTTTTTTTTTTTTTTTTTAATCTTAACATTGTAAATGTAAAGTGAAGCTAGCTGGAGGATTGTGTGTATTGCTAGACTTAAGAATTAACAAATTTGTGCGCTGTGCACTCATGTTTACATCCCACATACAAGCATGTAAGATGAAGATCAGCCGTAGTTAGTTGTTAATGAATTTTTGCTTACTTGGCAAAAATAAATGGAGCAAATCATTATCATATGTGATATGATAATGATTTGCTTCATTAGCTTGTACATTTTATGGCCTTTGAAGTTTATTTCATTTGCATTTAATGTTTTTTTTTTTAATTCACTAATTTTTTGGATTTAAGTTAGTATTTGACGATAATAATAATAATCTTAATTCTTTAAACTTCATTGCTTCATAGCAATGATTTTTTTTTTAACCATAAAATCAGATGAATAATGTTTTTATTCATATGACCATTTACCAATTTTCTTTAATGATATTTTAACTTAATTATTATAAGTTGCTATTGTTTACATCTTACTATAAGTTACTAAAAAATTGTGTTTGGAAAAGAGTAAATTGAAACAATTTCTTTGTTCATCAAAAATCATATGTTAATTTTATGTTTAAAACTAAAGCATTCTTAAATAATTTACAATTTTACTTGCATAAGCCATGGTTTCTTTGTATATCTTATTCAAGTTATATTTTTAACAGTAAGCATTAAGTGTAATTTATATTTTGTGTAGTGAAAAATTGGATTCACAAGTTTTCACATATTTTTTAGTACAAGTATTTGAATGTATCAATTTAGATTTTAGCTTTTACAATAAACCGACAGAACGGCATTGATTTCCTTTTTTTCCTTTTTTTTTTTTCTAATAGAATGGATGATAATTTGACTGAAACTTAATTGTAGCATTTTTGTTAAAAGATCAAAAAACAAACTTATTGTAGTTGTATTTCTAAAGTAATATTGATAATATTTTGATCTCTTATTTCTTAAATGTTGGTATTTTGCCTTTAGCTTTGTGAATTATAAAGTTGTGTAGCTTTTTTAACACATTTCTAATAATTATAATAAAAATCTAACCTAGACAGTAGTATTATCATTGAACTATCGATAAGAAGTTCATAATATAATAAACAAACAATACTTTAGATTATAAAAACAAAGTTTTTGTAAAAATGGAATTTTTTTTCCTCCAATATGCTTTTTGTTACTTTTCACTTTCACACAAACCCAACTCTTAAAAAAACACAATGAAACATAAACAATTATTTGTGAAGAATAAATACAACATTGTTATTTGTGAACAAATAACAATGGGAGCATTTATAATTTATAAACAGAAAAATTGTAATAATAACAATAATTGTAGTAATACAAGGATTCTAGGTTTAAAACTCTAGGTATTAAACTTGTTACGTGGTATTCTTGTTTGGTAGATGATGTGCATTTCATTTAAAGCACTTATATAAATTCCAAAGTGGAAAATACCATAACTAAATTTTAAATTCACTTATTAATAAAATAGTTTTGTTTGATAAAAAAAATAATAAAATTTGACAGAATTCCAGATGTAGATTTTTCAGACAAAATGTCCTTTTCAAATTTTGTGCATGCTAAAGAATATCAAAAACCATTCAGAAGTTAAGAAGAACATTAAATTATTTATTTGTGATATATTGCTCAGGAATTAAAGCAAAATCTTTCGCTAGCTGTAACTCTCTGTGGACCCATGTTTATATGAACGTTTTTCATTATTTTCCTTAGTAGAATGTGCTCAAAAAGCACTGGTAACACTACCTGAATCATCCTGGTGGGTGGGGTGTGTGTGTATGTAAATAATATATAAAATTATTTGATTTTGTAAATATTCTATTTTGAATACTATTGTTACACAAATCAATGAATTCACCTAAGCAGTAAAAATTAAGCAAAGGTATTCTTACCTTAATGATATATTTTTATTTTACATTGAAGGACATATTTTCAAAGATATTCCTGCGTGTAATAAAAGTGTAATTAAAAATGAATTACAAGTAAAATTTTGACAAATTTACGTGGCTGTTTTAAATTTTAAATGTTTATTTCATTGTATCGACTCGTATAATTTAATATTGACCACCTTGTATAAAGTTTAATATTTTATTGCTTAGAGGACTCATTAATTTGTGTAATAATTTGAACAAGAATGTTACAGTACTGTTATAGGGGAAAGTTATTTCATTTTTAGCATTTTTTTTTGTGTTGTTTCTAATTTTTATAACAATAGATTTTTCTGTCTGTTATTGTAATTTTGGGAAAAAATTTAAAGATATGTTTTTGGTTACAATTTTCAAAGTGACTTGTGAATCTCCAGTCTGCATTATTTGAAATCTTTATGCTTTTAGAAAATTATGAGTAGCATCTGTGAAAATAAAACTTATTACTGTATATATTATTTTTCAATAAAAATTAAGATGGTTAAACAAATTTGTTTTGTAATAAATAGATGTTTTTGTCAGTGATTAGAAAGTTATTAAACATTATAAACTTGTAAATGACAATCCAAACTAAATTTACTAATAAATTGTTTTAGTCACACTTCTGATTTGATCCCAGGTTCGAATCTAGTCATGCATGGCATTTTTCAGACGCTACATTTCATTCATTTCATCCTTTGAAGATATACCTAACGGTGGTTCCTGAGGTTAAACAAAAAAAAAAAAAATTGTGATTTATAATAACTTCAGTAATTGATGCTGATTCTCCTAAGCTAATGTTACTGTTCTAATCCAACAGTTAAAGATTTGAACTGCAGTTTAAAAGTTGTAGTAATCACTCAAAAATATTTTCACCAATAACTTCAGCTAAGAACAGGAGAGAACATCAGCATTTATCACTGAAGATCACCAAAACAACTATCATTGACCACCAAAACAATTACAAATGTTATCTATTAATTTTGGTTTGTAAATTTAAAAAGTTATTATTAATTTTAATGTTATTAATTTACATGATTCTCAACACTTTAATGTTAATTAAATGTTATGATTAAGTTTGACTGCTTAAATATCATTAATCCAACAAAATTAATACAAAAGTACATGTATTTCCCCACATTATTGGATTTTATGGATTGATGTAGCTTTTCCTCTGGTGGTAAACAAATTTTTTTAAATTTGTTTTTATTTTGTAGAATCTCTCATGATTCTGTTGTAAGTTTTTTTTTAAAATAATAATTAGTAGGGATTTTTTAAGAGAAAAATCACATTATCTTCATAAATAACTTAAGCTATTTTTCATTTGTTTATCTTCATCATCATTATTTGGTGTTGAATTGTTTCCAGGTTGTTTTTCCCCCCATTGAAATTCTTAGGTTTATAATAAAATTTTGTTCATTTTAATTACAATCAGAAAAATTATTTTCTTCACAATAATTAGTTTTCCCTAATGACAATATAATATAATATGTTGAGATTAAGTTAAGTAAATGGTAAGTTAAGGTTAAGTTAGTATTAATTACTCACATGTTTGTTTGAAAAGAAAAGCAGCTTGCGATTTAAGTGCCTGCTACAAAGTTAAGGTTGTAGATGATCTTGCATAGTCAAAGATCAATTCTAAAAATTATATAGCCATTTTCAAAAATATCAAGCATTACAAAAGCTTACCTCAAAAGTGAAGGGTGAAGTGGTTCTCTTATCTCTTCTTCTTGAAGCAAGTATACAGTAACATTTAAAATATAGCTGTATATCAATGTCCAAATCCACTGAAATGCAAATAATACTCATCTACTAGTCTTACCATTCACTCTGTTTATCACAGAGACTGACTTTGTAGTAAACATTACTGCTTTCAAAGGAAGTAACTCTTACTGATGGCTTTTATATCTCAAGTAATTTATACATATCACTGCCATAAAAAAGATTGAGATAAAAATGTGTAAATCAACAAATTCATTACTTATTTCTATTATAGAACAATATATTATAACCACACTGCTTCACTCAGTGGATGATGCATATCGTAATCTTTTTAGAACTTATTTCTTTTTTTTTTATTTATACTTGCAGCAAAGGAATGTATACTAAGTATACAACCAAAAGTTAAGAGAACATGATGATATTATTGATTCATAATAACTTTGGTGCCTAATGTAATAAATAATCAGTGCTGTTCTGTTACAGGTTGCGTTGGCTAGTTTTTATGAAACAGATGGTGATGGTGAAGTTGCTGACATTGGTGCTTCATCTGATGCACCTGAAGTTTTGGAAGATTCACAGTCACAACCACCTGATGTAGTATCTTCTTCACCAAAGCCTAAACCAAAACTCAAACCAAAAACTAATTCCAAGTATGTTATGACAAATATTTTATCCATGTGTTACTTTTCTTATCATAGCGTTTTTATTCTATCTTAAGATGGATTTTTAACAGACTCAACAAAAATGTATAAATTCTATTTTCTCCATATATTGTTATATACTAAGAAAGAAAGAAAGAAAAAAAAATTAGGTTATCTTCATAAAAATTTAAAGATATTTTTCATTTGTTTATCATCATTTGGTGATGATTAATTCATCATTAAAACTAAAAATATTCACACATTTCAGAGTCATCTTAGCTCGTGTCATTTTTTCATTTCTTGTCTTTTATCAAAATATTTTTATATTACTTTTATTTTACCAACCATGGATCTTTTACTAACATTTTTCACATGGACAGTAATATTTTTAATAAAAAACTAAAAAGTTTCAACTTTTTAGAATTAGTCAAGAGCTAAATATTAAAAAATAGTACTTTTTCATTTATTTGTTTTTTTTGTACACATATAAATATATAAAAAAAAATTTTTTGCAAATTAAAATAATTCATCAATATATTAACCATCTTTTAAAAAATAATTTTTAAAAGTTTTTATTTACTTTTTATTGTCTGTATTTACATTAATTTTCTGAGAATTAAATTTTCTACAAGTTGTGTTATAAAATTTTATGAATTAAGAAAAAATCTTATGAATTAGTCATTTAACAAAACTGTTGTATTAAAAACCTAAGAAAAACTTGTTTTTTTTACTCCAAATTTTGTATTTTACATCAAGTATCTTAAAAACTACTTAATTAGGTTGTGAGACTTGTTTTGTTCAATTTCGCAGCTTAGATGACATTTTTTTCTCTGCTCTCGGGTCTGGACCCACAATTAAGCATTACTCATCACCCGGTGCCATGGCAGTTCTCTGCCCCTATCTGTGGTCCTCGCCAAGACCCTACACATCAAGACCCCCCACACCAAGAGGACATCCTGATCTCCTTTTCTGGATAGCCGAAATGCCCGTCGATGGAGAGCTATCCTTCCTGGCCCTAAACCTTGCTCCGTACTCACTGGTAACCCTTAAGCGTCTCACATACCATGCTTGGGTGGTCAAAATCCAGATGAAATCTTTCATTAGCCATAACTCAAAAACAGAGCGTTTCCAGACCTTTATTTAAATGAACTTATTTCATTATTTTCATTAGTAGAAGAATCTCCATTTCTTCGTGGAATACCTCTATGTATATTGATAATTCGATTCAGATTTGAAAACAATTTAAAATAAAATGACTAATTATTAAAAGAATATAGTTTAATGTAGTTATAGAACTCAATCCAAAGTGAAGATCCGGTACTGCAAAAATTGATTACTAGAAATTAATATAGAAGTGTTTTTAATTACTATGTTTTGGTGGTTTATATTTCATATTAAACTGTAACACAGTGGTCACTATGTTAATAAATTATTTAAATTTTCAATATATATATATATATATTTATTTCATAAATATGTGCTTTTTTTTAAAGTGTAACAAGGATTGGGCCTCGGTTATAAAAGCTAATCTACTTTATTATATATTTTCTTAAAGAGTAAATCACCATATATATATATATACATTAATTAAAATCTATTAATATTTTTCATTTTTTTACATTAACAATATATACTTTTTTTAAAACCTTTTTTTGCTGTAACAAAAGAGATATTCCAATTGTAATTTTTATTAGTTAATATTATTATCCCTTTTGTTGGATTTTTTACATTAGTTGCTTGTGGTAGTGTAAAACATATAATAAAAATTTCACTAAACTGTCAACCTTATAAAATAATTAGCAATTTGTAGGTTTTGATAGCTTTTTTACCCCCCCCCTTCCCCTGGTTCACACCTACAATTAAGTATTGTTCAACCCAGAGGAGTGTCTCTGCCTCTAATGGGGCCTCCCCACCCACCGGCTGTACATCTGGCACAGCAGCCCCACCGGCACTGGATCTTTTGTTGTCTTTTGCCTCTAACTGCCAGAGATGGAGATCTCTATGCCATTCCCAGCATCCACCCCGCACTGGCCAGGTCTCTCTTTTTTTCTTACCCTTTGCCCACTCAAATGGGGGGGCTCCCATACAAGTATGAGAGCCCCCAACCAGTTCGGTTCCTTTATCCCCAGGTTTTAATTTTTAGTATACCATTAAAACAATTTAAAGTTGTTTCATGATTATTTTCAATTGAATTGTAGTCTTCTAACCCACTACACAATTCTTGAGCATTTGTTTATTTATTATTTTTTTTTAATGCAGTTTTATATACACATAATTGAAATTAAAAATAAAAATTGTTTTGTTGCAGGTTTGCTACAGTATCTAGTTTGAAAAAAGAAGGGGCGAGTTCAGATGAAGAGGAAGGTCAAGCATTTTATGCTGGGGGCTCTGAACATAGTGGTCAACAAGTAATTGGCCCTGGAAAGAAAAAAGTTGACTTTGTCTCAGAAATGTTTAAATCTGTTAAAGAGTGAGATTACTTTTAATATATGAGATCCATAATCTGATTAATTGGTACCATAAATAATATTTGCTAGACTCACTAAATTAACACATCACCTAACACACTACATATTTAATTTCTTCCCAAGTTACATTGTTTCTTCTAACTCCACTCAGTATGTCCTCCTCCTCCTCTTCTAAATTGTTCTGTTGCCGGTTCTACTGTTTCTTCTAAGTTAAATGTTACATTCTTTTAGACAATGCAATTTTTTACATATGCCCAGACATTCTCAATACCATTTAAGTCGAGGTGGTAAGGTGTTTTTCTGACAATAGTATATACTTTTTCAAACAAAGAATCTATTTTCTTCACTTTAAATCACCGTTTATAGTTTTATCAGTTTATACAATTCAGGTGAAAAGGGTATTTTGTTTTTATGAACCAGTTAATCTTGTCTTATTTTTATTGATTTGAATTAGGGGTTGGATTTATTTGAACATTGTGGTATAGTGCATTGTCCATGACAATGCATATTACAGATCTTGGTGACAGATTCAGTAGCAATTGAGAACCCATTTTTAAAAATTATTAAAATTCATATCGTCACTAATTGCCCATTTTTTGACCCAACTTAAATATTAGGAAAACATTTTCAATAAAACCATTTTCTTCTCCCGCATTAATTTTTATAGTTCACTCCCTTTAGAGATGGGAGCTTTCAGCCCTTCTGAAGAACCATCACTCCATGCTTGACTCTTCTTGTGGAAAGAATATATATGTTTCATCTGTGTAAAGAATTGGACGATTTTCTTCTCTATACCATTATGGAACACAGATAATACAATCTTTATCTTGAATATCATCTTTCTTGATAAAATTTTTTCTGTTTTCAGCTTTTTTCCACTGGAAGCCTACATTTCTCATGACTACACGAAGAGCCCAAATTCCTCCTTTAAACATTATTTGCTCTTTTACTATTGGCAAGACTTTCCTTCAGACATGGGTGTTCTCCATGCCATAAGTAAAGCTTATTCACTGTGCTCCAAATAATTTAAATTGCTTAGATCAGTTTTCAACCTCGTCCGTGGCTGTTTTTTTTTACAAGGAGTTCTGAATTCATTGCTACTAGTTTTGTATTCATGTTGCTTTAACATTTGCTGAAGGGATTAATGGATATACCAGCACTAGAATCACAAGTTTCAATTTTAAAAAAATTGTTCTTTCCTTCTTCAGTTTCTTTCTTGATGAAATTATAAGTATTGAGAAAACAGCTTGAATCTGACTTTTGATAAAACCCTTTCTCTCAATTTTACTGGTTTTTGCTGACATTATGGGTTTGTGTTTTAGCTACAATAAATTTAATTTACAAATAATTCAAAAAAAGTTAATTAAAAAATAATTTTTCTTATTCCAGTTATTGGTTATAAAAAATGTATTCAGTGTTTTCAGAAAAGTGCATAAACATGTTGTTTTACATTTGAGATCTTATCTCAACTGACAAGTTGTTACACCCACTATAAACTATTGCTGCGATGCTACAGCACATCCAGTTTCAATATACCACCACTGAACAAACAAGCTGTACCTATTATATTCCTTACTCCGCAAAACAGCTTAGCATTTGCCACTTAATGTAGCAATTGTTTGTGTAGTGTATAGTAAATCTAATGTTTACAGAATCTCTTATTCCAATTGTATTGTTTCTTTTCATATTGCTTAATTTTGTTATAGTATATTTTCACATTGTTTTATTACCTTTACTTATTTTATTACTTTGAGATCTAAATTTTAGATGAACAAATATTGAAGCTTAAGTGATAGAAACTAGATCTTCTAATTTCAAATTCTTAAATACAGAGATTAGATATAATTTTAAATTTTTAAATAAAAAGTCATTTCTTTGTGCACTATGTTATAAATTTTATTTAAATACTTATTTAGGCATGGTGCAGAAGTAGTTGAACCAGCACCTACTCGGGCTCCCACGTTTAGTGGAACTGGATATAGGCTAGGACAGTCATCAAATGATACTGAAGGTAAGGTATAATATCCTGTTTTTCTTAAATTAATTTTAATACTTTCTATGAAGTGTAAAGTGCAAAAGAAACTCATAATGTTTAAGAATTTACTCATCTATAGAAGTTTTTTTCTATAAAATGAATTCTATAGCATTACTTTTCATGTCTAGTTATATGTGTTACTCTGCAGATGAAGTTCTGTAACCGTAAGTTTAGTTTTAAAAGTGTAAACTTTAAATTCCTTTAGTGCTTATTGCTAGTAATAAGTATTGTTGTATGCTTGTTGCTAAGCATCTTCCTCTGTACCAACAGGGAAATTATCAAATCAAAAAACTGATTTGATGTAAGATGATTTTCAGCTACAAGCTTTGGTATAAGGTCATAAACATAACAATTTATTTAAAAATTAAAACTATTTCAAAACCAGATAAATAAATGTTATGCATAGGTGACTTTATGATATTATTTATAAATTGGTCAAAGTTTTATTTCCCAAACATGATGGAGAGCTATTTCAGGATATGCTCTTTTTTGTATTAATTATCCGCATAAGCTCATGAGTATATGAAATAGAATTTTTGTGGCATGTAGAAAATGCCATCCCTGACCAAGATTCAAACCCAGAACCTCCAGATGAAAGACTGAGACAATACTATTCCACTACGGAGACTGTTGGAAAGGCAAGAGTATATTCATTAATATGAATGTTATTTAAAAATTTAATTTAATCCTTAAAAATGCTGACATCACATTTGTAGGACTTTCCCTTCATGCAGCTTTATCTGATGCACGGCTTACACATACAACTTAATTTAAAATATTTATCATTTTATTTAAATACAATGTTTTTTGTTTATTTAATTCAATGATTCTAACTAAAGCGCACATGCATACTGTGTTTTATTTGCACGGGTATGGCAATACTAGCAGCCACTTCAAATATTATTAATTTATTTAATTCTTTTGCTTACTTGTGATATCATTACAACATAGCAAATGATTACAGCCATAGTTCCTCCACTAAGTGGGATGTGGGGTGTGTAAGAGGGGTGGCAGATGGCTGGGTTAAGACCCCGCTTTGATGGAAAACAAATTTTTCATCTAAACAAAAATACTTACTGTACTGCCTTCTACAACATTTCAAAATTATTACTATTTTTTTGGAGTGGGACTGTGTAATTTAGCAAAAATGTTTTACACAAAAGATGTTTTTTTTTTAAAGTATTCACAAAAATATTTAAAAAAGAAATCGCACTGAAAATCACCCCTTTACTCCCTTATACAACTCTTCTAAATTAAAATCATTTTTAGGGGTGTGAGAGAAATTTAGCAATTAATCCTTTTTACAAAAGTTGTCTACTTTATTAATATTCACATAATTATATTCATATAATTCATAATAATTATTATTATTAATAACATCACATTATTATTCACATAATTATTAATATTTCACATTATTATATATATATGTAATCTTAATTATGCAAAATCTAGAGATGATTGTGTTTTCCCCTTATATTCCCCACCCCCTCACCTTTTAGATTGAAAATTTTGTAGCATCAATGCCCCTACTATAGAAATATTTTAGCAAAGTTTGGTGAAAATTGGTCCAGTAGTTCTGGAGGTATAAGGTGATTTACATGCCAACATACACACAACATTTTGTTGTGGAAATTTTGATGCCATTTTTTCAGTTTTCTGGGGTCCTTAGGGATCAATTCATCAATTGGTGAAAACCAAACCAACACTTTAAACCCAGTTACATTAACTTAAAATTTTGTTTATGAAATAAAAAAAATAAATTGAATTAAGTTTTGTATTTACGTTAGAAACATTTTTCAATTTCCATATTTTTTATAAAAGATGTTCAGAATGAATACCCTACACTGCAATGCACTTTTGTGCTTGAGTTATATTGTGAGTTGCCAGATACAAAACTTTGTTGTCAGTTTTGCCTCTTTCTTATTGAATGTTCACCTTCAGTTCATCAGTAGTATGGGAATTTGATTAATAAACTGTTTCCTTTAAATTATCCCAAAGAAAAAAAATTCTGAAATCCTAAAATAAACAAATCTGGGGAATACAGACCATCACTTTCTGCTGACAGTTTTGTCTTCTGTAAAAGTCACATCAACATTTGCTGGTGAATCATTTGATGTTTGACATGTGATTTCATCTTGATGGAAGTACTCTTTTTCACAGTCTGTTAACTGAGCATACAATTCATTAAAAGTTATGTAGTATACTTAAGTATTGACAATTTACTCAAAAAAATATGCCCCCCCCCCCCATTACACAAACAGCACACCTTATACTGATTTTCTCATCTCAAGTGGGTGCTCAAACATCTGTGAGGATTTTCAGTAATCCAGTACTTGGTGTTGTATGTATTAACATGCTGAGATAAATGAGATGATGTCCAACATGAAGTACTGCATCAGGTCTATTTGTCCATTAATTAAGTTTTTTATAAGTAAGTCACAATAATTAAGATGTTTTGATTTATCTGTTATTTTAAGTTGTTGTATTTTTTTTTTGTGTTCAGTCATTTGACTGGTTTGATGCAGCTCTCCAAGATTCCCTATCCAGTGCCAGTCGTTTCATTTCATTATACTTC
>JAAAKQ030068242.1:17188-34381 GCA_010016005.3 Zanna intricata | reverse complement strand
ATTAAAATTAACAGAAATATAATATTACATTTTCTATGTTAAATGTAAAACTGAATTTTTATACTAAAATCATTTGTAATTAGCAGATTAAATTTCATTTACATTAAATAAATTTCGTTATCCAGTCCAGATTGATGTAATAAGAACAAGTAGAATATAGCATAATAACATGTAGAACCCTCCAAAATCAATTCCCTTTATTTCTTTCATCTTACAACTATTAATCAGGCAACGGCCTACAGACACAACATGCGAATTCCTCCGCAAAGGGAGTGCTTTGAATCCTCCAAAAACTAGGGCCCCAGCAGGCGCATTTTTATTTTCTACTAGAGCGGAAGGCTTTTAGTGATTAAACTGAGGGGGGAAACAAGATATTTGGATTCTTCTCCCGACTATTTCTGTAGAAGGACGCAAATATCTTGGTAATCTATCAAGGAATAATTTAAGTAAAATACTTAAAAACACGATTTATAAAAGATTGGAACACGGTCCCGAACTCCGTCCATTTTAAACTAAAAACAAACATATAACCGCAGTAAAATTAAATATCCGCCAGATAAATAGAAAAACCCAGCAGCAAAGGACTAATGCCCAGGAACTTCAACGAACAGAAGATAAAATACCCTTCCTCCCATATTCTTGGCTTTTAATCCACATTTCATTATAGTAATAGAAATTATTAATAATACTATTTTACAAAATACAATGTGGGCAAAGTATATAATACAAATGCGGGCAATAATACAAATTTAACAATTATATTAACGGTAAAATACATGTAAAATTTAACAATTTTACAATTTAAAAGAAATAATAAAAGTAAAAAATATTACTTTTACTATTACTATTTTTTATCGTATAACTTAATAATATAAGTTATACGATAAAAAAATACCATTAACATATTTGTTTCAGTATTTCGTTTGGTAGAGCAACCGACCTAGCGATTTTTTATTAGTAAAAAATTAATATAAATTCATAGACAATTTTTCATTACTTATGTAAAAAGTAAGCATATAAATATATATATATCTGTATATCTATAAAGAAAAGTGTCTTAAGTGACTGGCTGATTCATCAATCTTCAGAAAAAACTACTGAAGATAAATTGATGAAAATTTGTATATATGTAATTCTTACGGTGTAAGACCACACTAATTTAGGATTTTTTTTGTAATTCCCAGTTTAAAGGATTTACTTTTAATTTCTGTGTAATACATGAAGATAGCAACTTGATTTTTGGTACGTGTAATTTTCATGTAAAAATTTCTAGATTTTTGAAATTCGACCTTGAAAGGGGTGAAATGCTGTTTATCTTGACTAAAAAACAAGATAAGAGTAATTAAAATTTAAAAAAAAAAAATGAGAAACGAAGTACGGTCAACTTCTAGTGGTGTTACTTGAGTAACGCTAACAACAGGGCAGAATAAATTTTACCTGCATTTCGTACGGGTAACCAATTATAACTAATATTTTTAAGATGGAGACCAACTGTTTTGAAACTAACATTCTTAAATCACTTAACGTTTCGGGTCCTGTACTGACCGAACAGATGCTCTGAAGAAATTACAATACGCTGATAGTTTTTATAATTTGAACAGGCTTAATTTTTATTATTCTCACAAGAATGAGTTTAATGAACATAGGCTGGTCTAAGCGGCGGAGCCCTCTGGTAAAACGGGAAGGACGAGCGAAGCGAACCATATCCGGCTAAATATCTCTCGACTGCAACGAAAAACACAAGTAACCATATAGTGCGGTCGAAGCCACGACGTCGATGGTAACTGTAATATCTTTTTCTTTATTTGGCTTTTGCTTAAAATATTTTAGCTTTTGGCTTTTTGCTAATAATTGGCGTTTGTAATATTTATCTTTATTTGGCTTTGTATTAGCAGTTCATATTGGATTATTTCAATTCAATAATAAGATGGATTGGTCTGACAAAAACTGTTCAAATTTCTTATCTTCCTTCTTTTTTTTCCTTATTTAAGGGTTGGGCAACCAAATTCGTTGTTTATCGTATATTCCTTCTATGTTTTTAATAAAAATTTTTATTTATCATTTTATCAGGACTTAATGAAAATATAAAACAATATTCCTGATTAAATAATTTTTATTTATAAATAAATAAACTAATTTTAAAATAATGCGGTGAAACCCACTGACATCGCGGGTGAAGCCACGACAGAGAAACACTAGTGTATGTGCGCGCGCGCGCGCGTGTGAGTGTGTTTATGTTTGTGTTTGCGCCCGCGTCCGCATGTGTGTGTCTGTTTTATACTATAAAAATGTAAAGAATCACCGTGAATCTTCTATGATTCATGGAAAATTTGCTTTATTAAATTACACGTACGTAAGCTATATCAATGTCAAGAAGCAGACCATTTAAAGAATGAAATAGGATCAATATTTTAAAATCGAGACCCCACTACTTGACACAGTCATCTCAATCGGATTCTGCGCCCCTGTCTTAAGCTAATCCTTGAATTCATCTTAAAATAGTTTAATTTTACGAGAATAAATTGTTTATAACTCAATAAAAGTTACTCATAAAAAACAAAACACTTTCACTAGATTTGATTAATTACATTAATCTACATACACCTAACATAATAAATATACTAACGTAAGAAATTATTGAGTGGTTTAATAACGAAGTACATTTTAACAGGTGAAAATAATTAATTTTACAGTATTGTTTATTGTTATTACGTACAGTTAGGCCGACAAAAAATTAAATAAATAAAAAATAATTGCAGAGTTGTATAAGATTATACAACAGATATACATCAAAATTAAACGTAATAACAAGTGCATAGAAAATAAATTAGCTTCAAAAAAATTACCCGTTACACGACTTAAATCATTAACTTTAATCACGTATTAGGGGTATAATAGTAGAAAACAAGTTATACATTTAAGCTCATTAAATAAAAACATGCATTAAAAACACTAGAATCGAAAAGTAAATGTAATAATAGTATTAAGAATAAAAAAGAACATATGTAACTAATAAAAAACGAGAAAAAAATAAAACAAAGTAGACCAAACACAATAAAAAATTAATTCAAATAAAACGTCATTTTAATTAACATCTATTACACACATAATATCTAATGTAATTATAAAAAGGAAGAAATAAGATGAGGAATTTTTCAAGAAAATAACTAAAAATAAAATATAATAATTGTAAAGAAAACGCGCATTTTTATATATATGTTTATCAATACACATGAAAATATTCAAATACTACGTATTACTCAAAGAACTAAAAGAAGATAAGACGTGGGAAAAAAGCAAGACGAAAGAAAATAAAAGGACGCTTATACACGAAAGAATTAAACAAAAAAAAAATTTGAACGGCTGTAACAATTCAAGTTTTTAGTTGAACTAAATGTATAATATATGTGAGATAACATCATAATGTCTACAAACAAAATAAGAAAGGCAAAGGCATATCAGGAGCCAAACTATGTTGAAGTTAGAGTCACTACCAATAAAATAATAGCTAACACGATTGCTTCCTACAACAATTTTTTTAGATGAGAAAAACTGCAGCGTCTGCCTCAATTAACACTAGTAAAACGGTGCACAAAAATAGAAGGCCATTTAATAAAAGATACTCATTAACTATTTCTAAATGATTCTGTATGTAAATATAGATCAGGAAAAAAATGCGTGCATATACGATAAAAAGAACATTTTTATACAACATATATGGACCCAATTATGAGGACGGAGTTTATAAACTAAAAAGTGAAACAAAAATTATAAAAATACAAAAAGAAATTAAAGAAATAAAAAAACACAAGACAATTTTATGGGCATTTGTACAGAATGACTGAAAACAGATTAACAAACAAATATTACTTTTGTAACAGTAGAACTATTAAAACTAGCAGTTTTAAAGAAGTAGAAAACGATCTTAAAACTTTAAATATCTCCAAAGAAACCCGTTTAAATAGAGACAAATTTAGAAAATTAATCAAATAATCTAATTTTTTAGAGAAGAAGGATAAGACGAGTATAGGAAGAAAAACAGGGTGAAAAAATGAAAAAAATTTTTAGAAAACATTAAAGAAGTTGCATTTATTATGCAAACACAATCCTCAGTGGTCCGGCCGAACAAAAAAAAAATAAATAATTAACTAAATAAATGTACGAAAGTACTGACAGTCCAATAATAAAATGTTAAAAGTGATCAAGACAAGATCGATTATAAATAAATTATAAAACTGAGTTTTTAAAAATATTGTTTACGGCAGTAACTATTACTGATAAGAAAACACTGTTATAGGAAACGTACAAAATAAAAGAAAAAAGTATTTGAAATGAAACTCCGTAAAACTATAATGAAAATTCTAATAAAATTATGTTTAAAAGGATTGACTTCCTTCCAAATAACAGAATTAAGAAAGAATCGAAAATAGAAATCTGAAGAAAGATCAATAAAAATAAGAAAAATAACTTATGCTCATAACTAAGTAAAATAATCTAAACTACTTATAGGAAAATAAAGATTTATATATAAGGTAAAAGAGATTACTGAAAACAGTTTTGTAAAATAAATAGTTAACATTAAAAAATAAACATGACAGATAGAAAGAAAAACAGAATTCATTAAACTCGTCAAATGAAATATAAGAAATATAAAAGCAAAAATATAAATCAATAAATAATAAAATAAATTTTAAAAAATAATAATAATAATTTTAATGTTAAGAAAACTAAGAATTGAGAAATGTAAAAACTGAAATGCGATTGAATACTTTAATGCCATTGATAAACAACTTGTTTAGTCAGACTAGAAAAAATATAAATGTAAAGAATAACATAAAAAGGAGAGTTTCATAAAAATTGAAAAAAATTAGTAGTTTATTTTTCAAAAGAATTCTATCATTTTAAATCTTAATTTTGTTCCTTTGCTGAAACAGCTAGATTATTGAAATAAAACAATGAATATCCTATAAGTGATGATCCTGCCGACGTCTGGCAAGCGACCGATTCAGGTTGTTTGATCAATTGTTAAGTTTAATCGATTCTGATTCAACATCGCTACTTTATACACAATTTCTCGACACGCAACTTTACTATAAATGTAACGAGCCCATAAATCCTTTTACAACAACAAGGCATTAAACAGCCGACCAACTGTTATTCTGTCAACCGGAGCAAAGGGGTCTGTAGTTAAAACGATAGATAGAGTTCAAGGAAGATGAAAAAATACGAGAAAATGTTGACAGCGACATTTAAATAACTATCTGTACAAGAAAATATAATTCACGTTTTATTCTTTATGATAAAAAACACTATTAAAAATATTTTAAAAAATGAACGACGATAAACTAAAACCAAATACTTTTATATGGTTTGAATATAAACAATATTCATATACTGCTTTATGTTATATAAGAATGTAAGACTTTATTTAATTTACTTTGTATTGTATTTTCGTTAACTATTAATTACAACTGTTACCATTAAACCACTCAAAGGTAAACGATTACAAATTAACTGGAGCGTAAACAAAGCAAGAAAGCGCAAAATTTAACAATATTAACTGCTTCATAAACGTCAATTGACTGAGAAGTTTACTTCCCATCCTATTAGTCTAAAACTTAAATTAAAAACGAAATGAAATTTTTTTTTTCCAATTCCACTTGTTAACACCTTTTACACCTAACACCTCTTACTGAAATAATAATAAGAATTATTTCAAACGCTTTCTCTGAATATAAACGTCCAGAAAAGTAAAGTGTTCTTACTATTTCTGGTTACTTGTTCCGCAACTTTTACGTATACAACGGGTCTCCTAAACCAACCGTCCACCCTTTCTAAAATTGAAGGAAGTGATTTTTCTGGAAAATGCAAAAAAAACTTGATCACCAAGTCGGGTGCGCTCTAACATTTGATCACATTGCCAACTTCCGGTTTGTGTGGACTAACTAGATCGTTCACTTTTTAAATGGGACACACACATTTTCACCGCGAATTTGGATTCTAGGGGCAACGGTACGTAAGTCTTGTCCGAAACATTTATCCATAAAGTACCAACTTTAACCTCTAAATATTTACAAAATATTAGTTTTTATAAAAACTCTTTTAAGAGTTTCTTTTTCCATTTATTTTTTTCTTTTTCTATTCCCATAAAATAAATTGGGTAGAATATTTTGAGAACCCATTCCAACTGTAACATGATCAAGGAATATCTAATAAATTAACCAAAAATCAGCGATCTATCTAAATTGAACCTTAAGCAGTGACTAAAGATTTTGAAAAGCGTACACTATTTCCTCTAAATTAAAAAAAATATAATTCTTTATTCCCTTAAACCCTATGTTTTTTTAGATGGATCTAGATGCAATTTTTTTTTGGTACAGTATCTTAATAATTTAAAATATATTTGAAATAAATCTCACTGGATAAGAGCTATGCATGCAATAGAGATCAATAGGTTTTAAAACACCAGCATGAAAACTTTTTTAAAATTTCCTTACGTTGTAAGATTAATAAAAATATTAATATTTATAAATTATAAAATTGATAATAACAAATTAATAAAAAGTAAAAAAAAAACTTACAAACAAGAAAACAAATTTTTACTTTCCGTGATATGAGTACCGAAAATTAAGAAAAATGTACAGTATAGAAAGATGACCGCAGAGGTCACCCATATGTGATCCGGCTACACAACAGTGTGGGGTCTTGATTAATCGCTACAGTGGCACTCCCCGATGGTACACTAGAAGCACAACACGGTAAACGTGAATGAAAAATGTTCTTGTTGTTTAAATGGAACTAGATAATACATGGCTGCTAGTCAAATAACCTGGTATTATGCCACCAGCAGCATCAAATAAATGTAGATTCATTTTCATTGGAGAAAATTTTAAAATGATTTTCAGTAATTAATCTAGATGAACTCATTAAATATTGCTTCTCATAAATAAATAAAAAAAACAAATTAAAACAACATTTAGAAGCGATTAATAATTACTATATATAATCGTATCACAAATTTATACGTTATATCTGCTTTAACAGTAAATAACAAAATTTAAATAAATGCTTCTAAAGTTGTACTTTTTTGAAACAAAACGAATTTTAAAATCTATGTTTCCGAAATCTGAATAGAAATGTAAATAAAATGGTGACAGTAATTAAAACACTATTTTTCAGCGTCCATATTTCTTAAAAACCGAATTAAATAAAAAATATATCAGTTGCTAGCCCGTATTATAAAACGTAGTAAATGAAAAAATGACATGAAAACTTTAGTTCAGATCTGTAGTTCTCAACATATATTTTTATACCGTTGGATTAGCTCTCTGGGGAATCGTTACATTTTGATAGGAAATTCGAAATTATGAAAAAAAGTTTTAAAATTTTTAGGAAAAAGAAATTATGTTAAAACAACAAACCAAAAATTATAAAAAAAAAAAAACATTTAATCACTTCGCAACGATAAAAACTCTTTTACACTTATGAAGTATCTAACATTTCTGACATGCGAGATCCATTGAAAAACACAAAATTACAATAAAATATTGAAGAAATGCTGAGTTTAATAGAGAACGATTAAAATTCTGAGCGGATTAATAGAATTTCATCATTTACGACATTATAGAAACAACAAGAGAAATATATTTAACCGCTCTGCAAGCTGATTTTTATTAAAATCAAAACAAATAATTAAACATTTACCATACTGACACTGTTTAGAAAAATATATGGGTCCCTCATACACCGAAAAATCAAGAAGGGTTCTTCTACATGCATATTCTACACTATTCTAAATAACTTCTCAAATTCGTGATAAATGGAAAATAGAAATTGATGAATATAATTTTTGGATGGCAGAGAAAGGAAATGGCTCTTAAATATTTTCATTTATTTCAAAGGAGATTTAGTCAATAAATCATCATCGTTCAAAATACTGAATTAACGAAACATTGATATCGAACAAAGTAACATGTTTTATGCATTTCTCAAGTATTACATGAATAATATAAAACAGAATTAATAAAGAATCCACAAATTAATTACTAGGGAAAAGTGTATTATTATGGAAATTATAAACAAGAACTTAATAATAATAGTAATAATAATAAAAATAGTAAAACCTTTTTTACGTGATAAAATATAAATAAATTATTTACCATAAGTAATCCTAATTAATACCGACTTATATTTTCAGATTTATTGCTGTTTAATGTAAATCCTTGTTAAAATTTTGAAACTAATCAAATTAATTACAATAACACAAAAATATCTAAAAGGTAATTTCTTTATAAAGATGAAATTTCATTAAATACGATTAAATTCAAAACAATACAATAGGTTTAACTAAATAAAATTTATTCATTCACAGTAAAAGAAAAATATAATATTTTTATTAAACCTTAAATGTTTCAGTCACGGAAAATTCAGTTTAATTCAGATAACAGTTCATAAAGCATTATTATATATGTACATAAATACGAAAAATTGCAAAATTAAAATGAATTTCACGTATTAAATGAAATTATTGATATTTCAATACAAATAACACAGAACGAATGAAAGCAGAAAAACCTTTCCTTAACTCGATTATTAAAAAAAGGATAAATATTTGATGTATAAAATAATTAAAAAAACAATAATATGAAATAAAATTAAAAAAAATAAAAACATTTAAATTCTGCACTTAATGCTTTTATTTGTTTCTACTTTGGCAGAGATTCTGCTTCATCACTTCATGTAAGTATATACACATATATAAACGTTTTAGTGAACTAAAAATTTTAGAGGTATTAAAAACAGAATAGAATAAAAAAAATAAAACCATTATATGAGAAAATTAATTTTATGAATATTTGAGTTACTACATACATTAACTTAAAATAAACGCGATTTATTCTTTTGTGTAGAAGTGTACATGATGAATATTCATGTACATTTCGAGTTTAAGCACACATAATCAGAGGTGATTTTTTTTCAGGAGGCGCTGAAAGCTTATAGCTTATTATTAAGATTTTTAATTCTTTAATATTACTCGTATTATTTCTGTTTTTATTTTTTATTTTTATTTTTGAGAGCTAGAACGGTTTTATGAAAATAAAATATCAAGTTTAAAAAAAATAATATAATGTATTTTCATAAAATTGACGGGATCTGAAAAATCTATATTGTATTAAATATAGTACATTTCGAGTTTAAGCACACATAATCAGAGGTGATTTTTTTTCAGGAGGCGCTGAAAGCTTATAGCTTATTATTAAGATTTTTAATTCTTTAATATTACTCGTATTATTTCTGTTTTTATTTTTTATTTTTATTTTTGAGAGCTAGAACGGTTTTATGAAAATAAAATATCAAGTTTAAAAAAAATAATATAATGTATTTTCATAAAATTGACGGGATCTGAAAAATCTATATTGTATTAAATATAGTCGAAATGTGTTTTCTAACAGAATATTAAATAGGGTATGAGAACAACCTGAAAAACAGTCTACTTAATATACATAAGAATAGTATTTTAATGGATTGCCAAGAGAATATTTTAAGCTGTAACTGCGATTTAAAAATGATTACACTATCGTTCTTTTAAGGTAATCATTGTTTGATTCAGACGGCTAGTGCTACTAGGTCCATCGCTTCAAATTATCGTCGACCTGCCAACCCCCCCCCCTCTTCAACACAGACAATTACCGATCAGGAATCACCACTAATTAACGACGGTATTTCACAGGTTTTTTAAAATTATACATTCAGAGGGTTGAAAAACGACTGTTAAATGTTCGATCACAGTATATTTCAACTCTTTTTTTTATTCATCCAAATCGAAACGGGTAGTAATGAAGTTCCCTAATTATATTATATTTTACAGGATTTGTAAACTCAATATTTTTAATGTAAAACCAAAAATTTCGTTTGAATTTATAATTCAGATTTTTAGTAATTTAATAAGAATGGCTTATAAAAAAACAATTGTAAAAACTATATGAAATCTAATCTTTAGCAGATTCATTTGTCGGGAGAAGACATTAACCGCTTCAATTTTCTCGATTGCACTAACAATGTATTAAGCAACATAGATATTCAGATACGATTTTCTAAACAAAACAAACTTTTTCATTTTTGAAAGGCAGCAACAATAACAAAAACCATAACATCATTTTTAACTAAAGTAAATGTAGTCCCAGTGAGTCGTAAAAATTTTTTTAACTAAAAAGAAGTAAATTACGAATAATGAAGTACAAGAATAAAAGAAAAAAGAGAACACGACTAGAGCAGTAAATTAATTAAATTTGATGAGAAATACGAGCTACCACCTGGCTGCTATATGACGGCAGTTGACATAATTCTTTTATTAGAACACGCGTACGTAAATACGTACGTACAAAATGACAACAAAAGGCTAACACATTAAGACAAAGCCCGGTTTGCAGCTTCCGTTCTTGTCTACTGAAACTACCAGTTTCAGGTCATGTACAGAGGCTGTTTTTTTATTCACACCCACACAATTAATTAAAGAATTCTAATCGAGTATACCTCCTAATTTATGTCCTCTTTTTGTTCTGCTAGTTAACCTTCAGTAAGAACCACGCAACAAACGCGGAATTTATAAACCAAAACGAAGCATTCTTGGTTCTTCAAGTTCTTTTGTTTTTTCTAATTTACAGAGTACTTAATCAAAACTGTCAAAACATAAATATTATATATGATAAAAAAATGGACTACGAGTATAATGACATGTCAACTGGTTTAAAATTAATAAATTCAGACGTACATAACTTTTATCCTAACCGTTAAATTGTTGAAGTGTCTGTGCAGCTTCACAATGAAGATAAATCATGGACTTTGTAAGAGAAAAACTTATTAAATAAATCTTTGTTTACGTCAATAATTATTCGTAACAAAAAATAAGATGAAATATAAAACGAAACCGTGATAAATAATATTAAATCAGGGTTTTATTATTCTGTAAGCTAAAGAAGGTCAACAGTATGAATAATTGAAAATGTATCCGCTTCATATTATCATTAATTGTAAAATTAAGGACAAACGTCGGCAACAGAATTACAGAGAATACAGAAAGAATATTGAAATAAAAAATATTCCGGAAGAGGAATTGAGAAATAAACGTGTAATCTGCGCGTGCAGTGAGAACAACGACTGTTGTTGGTAAACTGATGTAGAGAACCTACATGGATTGAGTAAATCAAATTGTTTATCTATATGAAACAGAGAAATGAATATAGCAAATAATTTTGAATTGACCATTCTACATTATTTGGTATGGACAGAATTCTTCAGAATTCCCAATTTAAAATACAGATTCTGTCATCATCGCTCAAAAGTAAGTAAATAAGAACATGCTCCCAAAATACATTTTAAAAATATATACTTTTATAAATAAATTTTATATGTTTAATGTAGAACGGTACAATTATAATGAGTTAAAAAAAGTTAGGCAAAATATTTAAAAAAATATTATGAAATCACGTATAATAACTTAGAAGCAATAAAATATTATCTGTACTGTTAAAAATAAAAATAATTTTAAAAAAAACTTGTTAAAAAATAACTACAACACCATACAAGATTGAATAATTATTAAGAAAAAAAATTAGACCTGCAAATAAAAATTTTAAGAAACAGATTAAGTAGCCAAAATTTATATAGAAATTAAAAAAATATATAAGAAAAAAAAAGTAAAATAAATAGTATATATTCAATAGTAAAATAAGTGAGTAACTCTTAACGGTTTCATTATTTTTTAAAAAAGGAGAAATTAATAAAAAAATGGACAAAAGGTTATGAACTACAAAAGATTTACAGTATATTCTTCTACCGAATAGACATCCTGATCCCCGTAGGAGAAGACATCCTCCTTGTAAAGATGACGGTTGCCACACCACCCCTCCGTTTCTAACCCTGATGGGGTTTTACCGGAGGTCGTCTTTTAGACTCTCTAAACTGTCTACCGAATAGACAGTATGTTATGTGTATATATATATATATATTTTACACACACAAATATATATAGTCGTATATATGTAATGTTTTGTTTCACAACATAAAAGGTACGTAATAATTTATTGGTTTACAATAAGTGTATATGTTTTTCTTACAGCTTTAATAATTAATAATCGATCACCTAAGGTACAAAAAGCAATAAACAGTTACTTTCTCTTAAGCTATTGTTAATTATACAGCCATTCATTGTGTTGAACACCGTGAAGGCGACACTACTATAGTAGGACCGAACTTCGTCCGATTTCGACGGACTTGACATGATGAAATGCAACAATATATCCGGCTCATTAAAGAAGACAATGGGAAACCACTTCTTTTCTCATTTTAAATCTGGCAAGGGATTTGTTATTCTTACAAATAACAAATTTCTGATTTGTCTTGTTTTTAAGGTTATATATGTAGCTATATATTTTTTATTAATATTTTTGGGACTGTATACAGTTACAATTGCATTTTGAGAGGGAATTATTTGTACTATTAAACATTTGTTTTTCGAATAAAGACTAATTATCATATAACTGGACTATTCAGTATTTGGAAGTATTCAGTGCATAAGATTGCGCACAAAAACCTTTACAAACACCATTAAGGTATAAGTTTTGTACTGCGTACAAAACCAAATTGTAATGATAAATAAAATTTGTTTTATTATACTCGTATTCACAATTATTGTTAAACAACCAAGAAATATACCACTAAGTAAGTAAGTTTGTAATGTACATATTCTTTAATTTTTAATTAAGTAGATTTAAAAAAATAAAAGCTTATTTATAAAATAAAAACTGTAATAACGTTGCTGTTAAACTTACCCAATATATGCGCAAGCTTGAACTTTAATTCTCTTTCAGCTGCCTAATTCAGAATTATTTAGTTTTACATTTATACGACAAAGAATATTTTCTATTTTCTTATTTATTTTCAATTTTTATGTAAAGAAAAGAAAACATATAAATAAAGATTATTCTTGATTTGTATGTTAAGCTAAGAAAAATGTATAAAAATTCACATAAATCTGTACGAAGACACATCTTACCAAAATAATAAAATTCATTTAAAAATAGTCAAATGAATTATTTTACTTTTTTTACTTATTTTTCAGTTCTTTAAACAATTATCTGTTGTAAATAAATAAATAAAAATTACTTACTATTTTAGTAAAATATGTTAATTACTTTTTTTCACTGTTATAAACACACATTTGGGTAAATAGTAATAAAGTCAGTATTTTAAAAATATCACAAGAAATCTTACAAAGGGTGAGAATGTTTCTTTAAAAAAATAAATTAAAAAATTATGTATACACATAACCGTGTAATTAATAATATTATTTCAAATTGTACTTTTTTTTTGGAGGGGGGGGAGGATAATTGTAGTATTATTTTTTGAATAAGTTAAAAAAACAAGATGAAATATGTTTCGTAAAATTCAGACCTAGATGTCTCCTAAATGTCTTCAATATTCCGTACCTGTCAATTGTTCGTTTAAAAATAGAACTAATTCTATGATACACCTACTCCCTCACGAAACATGATTGCAGATTACAAATAAAAAAAAATTAAAATCAACTCCCCCCATATACACGACTCTGTACAAAATTTCATCAACTGGTTCATCGTGTAAAAAGTTATTAAGTTTTAAATACATCAACACACGTACATATGTACGTATAAATTACTTCTTTTTTTTTGGGGGGGGGGAGGCTCACTGCGTGATGATACGTCGAGAAGTGCAAAAAAACCCATTCCCTATTTTTTGACTGATTATCATACTTCGCTTCTTGCAGCACAGCTCTAGAGCTATAAACATGGAAAACTGTGATATTCAATAAATATTATTGGTTGTGTATTTAATAAATGAAATCTTAATTTAAGTAATTTTTTTTTTCATTATGGTTTTAATTTTTTAGCATGTTTCTAAGTCAATGGAGAACTGTTCATTTTTAAAATCTCAAATTCAAATGCTTGGAAAACGCAACCATTTATATTTTGCTCGACAAAAATCCGCTTAAAAAATTTCCATATGTCTTATGTCGTGACGATACGATCAAATTACTGGTTTCTAGAAACAAACCGAAGAGTAATTCGCCTCTTTTAAACCATCCATAATCGAGATTAAATTATTATCTACGTTTTCTTTTCTATTCGGAAAATCATTTAGCATAAATTTTAGAAAAGAAGCTACTTTTTTGTAGAATATTGTTAGTAAAGGAAATATTTAATAATGTTTCAACCGAAACCTGTCGGTTTCGGCATTATAGGTATATAAACAGGATTAGATATATTTATCTAGTAATCCGTTGAAATACATACAATACTGAAAAAAGATGGCACACCAATAAGATATTAAGGATGTCTATCAAAATTTTTAAAATGAACTAAGATAAGCGATATAGCCGATCACTTGTAAATCTAAACAAAAAAAACTACCGGTTCGTTAATGTATTCACAGCCTTACTCACTAATAAGCAACAAAAATTACATGTAAACATTACAGTTATGCAGAATTTGATAAAATTAAAAAAAAGATGGAATGTTTTGAAGAATTATGTCAATAATTAGGAAATAATTACTAAAAATTACCTTAATATAATAAAAAATGGTATAGTGAATCCTACATAAATAACACATACACCCATAAAAAATTAATACTGAAGCATTAAGCCAATTACTCACGAAGAATTATATTAAATAATTACATCGTTAGGATATAATTATAACAAACTTGTGAAAATAAATTCCAAATATTATAGCCGTAAAAAATACAATTAAATATTACAAGTATATTGATTTACATACAACTGATAAAGCGATGTAAATAAGATTTTACTACAAAATACTGGATTTGAAAATAAACAAAAAAAGAATCACCTCGAAAGTGAATGAAAAAAGCTGTACAGTCACAACAGTACAGGAAGAAATCGATGAAGAAGTAAAATATACGAGAACTTCCGGCTAGCTATAAATCTGAGAGGAACTATCAGGGAACGACGGAATAACCCGGGAATCAAGAGGGGTAGCCGTCACTACACTCCCACTTCCCGAGGGACATTCCATGTATGGACTCGTCAGCCGTAATCCCAGAAGTTCCAGCACTAGCTGACCGAACAGGGAAGTGATGACAAGTATTTCCATCTTCGTTTACAAAAAAAAAAACTTTCTACAAATAAAGAAAAATAATACTAACAACAAATTAACCGCGACAAAATAACAGACCACGAATTACGAAAATCTAACTAAAATGTGTTTACAGTCAATATAGATTTAATTAATTTATACATTAATATAAAACTTATTTATATTAGAGTCAGGCTGAAAACCTAAAGCAATTATTCTTTAATAACCGCAGAATGTTTGCTTTAATAAAATTCAGTTATAAATAAAATTGATAAATCAGACGACTAAGTATGTTTCAAAATATTTAATCGAAAAAAAATTAATAAATTTTCAGTTAAAATAGAAATAATGAGATACAAGAAATGAGATTCAGTAATAGCAATTTACTAATACTATTACGATAACATAAACAAGCAAGCAGCCATAATAACAGTAATTTTCACATCAACGACTTCAAGTCTTAGTAAATGATTACGTACACGAGCCTGCTTAAGACAAAAACGCCACTGAAATCTCAAAATATCTTCGTAAATATAAAGTACGATAGGCAATAGCTTTTGAACAAATTTATTAGGAGATTTTAAAAAGGATTTTTTAAAAGTTTTATTTAATTAAAACGACTCACCGATAAAAAGATTTGTCAATGTATTAAGTACTATAAATGTATTAAAGTACTATAATTTCCAAAAGTAGAATGTTTTTTAACAAATTATTTCCAATTATTCAATTAAAAATGCAGAAGCAAAAAAAAAGACATAATCATTACAATTATACAGAATTTGGTAAAATTAATTACCTAATTCAGTATAAATTATTTATTCTCTTTAATTATCCGTTTATAATTATTTATTGTAAAGTTTTATGCATAATAACGCGTAGATAAATAATTGCAAGAGTGTATGAATTGGCCATCAAACTGCTATAAAGAATTTTTTGTTTACGGGTGGTAATCTACCTAAATAATTTCAAATAATAATATAAATATTATTATAATAATAATAATTTTAATATGATAATAAACAATAAATTAAATAAACGCAAACGCTGAAAAAAATATTACTATTTACAGGGGGACAACTATTTTTGTTAATATTTTCCTGTAACTTAAAATATTTCTCTAGTTAAGTGGTTTCCTGCTGCCTTCTTATACCGTATACACTGTTACAATTCATCATACCACCGAACCCGAACACGGGAGGTCTCGGGTTCGATTCCCGGTCAGGCATGGCAATTTTCATAAGCTACAAAATTCATTCCCATATTCCATACAAAAGCTTTAAACTTATATGGCGATAGTATCAAGAAAAAAACTAACAGATATTGAGCTTCAAAGATTAACAATACATTCTGTGATCACAAATACTTCTACGCATTGAACATTAATATTCTTAGAAAAAGCTACTGGTGTCTTTTGTACCTCAGTTACATTAACGGTTGATAATCACAAGAAACATCAGGAGAAAGAATCTAATACAACAAAATTAATGTATCCCGGTTTGTTTTTTTAGACCATTTCCTTTTTTTGCGTGGTATTACTAAATAAGGGAGCGTTAAACAAAAAGGAAGGAAAACGGTTCATTTCTTAACTTTTTTTAAAAACATCTTTTCATCGTTATTAACCGACTTTCAATTCGGCTAATCGCGACAGTATTGATTCTGAATTAAGTGAAAATATACTTAAAATGAGGAATATCTCATTTATCGACACATAAAATGTGTTAAACTAGTTAATAAGTCCGAAATAACATTTAAAATACGTACAATATTTCCTCTTCCTTTCATGGTAGACCGTACTGTCTATTCTACAAGACAATTTGGTTCTCTGGATTCGACCGGCTTACCGACTAAAATTTATCTGACATACTACTGTATGTTCTAAAACTTAACGTTTTTGTTTCTTTCCAAACATAAAACCGCCTTCTGTAAGGAGATGATTCCCAACTCAGTCCGGACATTCAAATTTCTTGTATCTGAGTATCTTGCACGACCACGAGTTCGGACCTGAAATTTCATTTCTGCATCTTACCGTAATTTGTGTTAACAAAATCACCCGCTACTC
>JAAAKQ030068242.1:4428-17088 GCA_010016005.3 Zanna intricata | reverse complement strand
TCATTGTTTTTTTAAAAATCTCTATTATTAATTACCATCAGCTATTTTAATAGCTGAAAAGATTACGAGCTAACTAGCTAAATAAGATACACATATGTTTATCTTATCAGTTATTAACAGAGACCCATTAATTATGAAATAAAATTTTGCCACTGTCATAATAAATAAACTTACCACCACACCAAAATATTAAAAACTCAACCTATAATAAAAATATTGTGTTGAATAAATAGTTTACGTCTAATCTGAGTGCTTCCTTTTAAAGATACTTTTTTATATTCGAAATTAAACCTAGTGGGCAATACACACATCTTACAAAGAGTTTACTGTAAGCAGGCTTGACTTTCTTGAACAATGGTATATGCTCTTGATCTAGATAAAACCCTCGTAAATATTAATTTACAAAGTTTTTACAACTTTTATCAGTTTAAAATGAATGAATTATATTAATAAATTTTGAACGTAACGTTAGAAAATCTCCAGTAAAGTTTACGTTTTTAGGTCAGAGGAATTGAATATTTATTGAGTAATTCATATAAAGTAGATTATAACTTTTAATCGTAAAGCAACTTAAAACGCAAACACTTTTTACTACAAACGAACCGCAATAATCCTTAAACAATACTGTTAGCTAAGTGTATAGATGTACAACGTTTAATAAGATGTAACTTTTTTTTGGGACAAATTTACATTACTTTTGATTTACAAAAATGTTGGCAATAATCTAATTCTTTTGGGAAGCATAAAAGCACGGATTTATTCTATTGATCTACCAAAGCCGTACGATAAATGTGTTTAAGAGAGAAAATCAGGTGAACTAAATATACCGTAATTATTTATATAATTTGATCTACGACTGACATTGCTAAAATAAAAATTATTAACGATACAAGACCGTTTAATAATTAACAACGTCGCTGAAATTATAATTTTTAAGAATTAATACGTATATAATTTTAGCCCACATACGAATGACCATGCCGGCCTGCGTGGCGCGAATGTTAGCGTCTCGCGGCCTTTCATCCGGAGGTTCCGGGTCCGAATCCCAGTCAGGCATGACAAACGAAATTTCACACGCAACAAAAACATGTCCTACGGAAGCTACTTTGCTTTTTATCAAAAAACATTAATTAAGTAAAATATGCCGAAAAAAAAGTCTTCCTCTAGTTGGAACTTCATTTACGAAAAAGGCTCACCCAACAAATGTTAACTGTACATTCACTCAAATATAAGGGCTTGCCAATTGTTAAACCCGGGAAATAAATCCGATTACCCAAAAATAACTAAAAATTCAAGCAAGATAAAACCAAGGATGGAAAAATTACAACGTAGTTAATCAACCATGAATCACAGATCAAGACTGTAAAAAGATTCCTAAAATCATTACAAAAATAAGTTCATACGGAGAAATAACAATGGTAGGTTTTAGTACATCGGTAATGAAAGTAAATCCCACAGAATGAGGTAAAGGTGTAGGTGTATGAAAGAGGAAGGCAAATGTGACCTTTGTGAAATTTTTTTTAATGGTGTATTACATAACGAACACCCTAAAACTAAAAGCAAATTTAACATTAAAAAACTGCATACTGCTTTTTAAAGTAATAAACTTAAAAGTAAAGAGACATTTCTTTCAAAGAAAATTTTTATTTATTACTTTTCAAAATTCGGAAAGTATAAAGCAGATAACTTTACAAAAAAAAAAACCTACATATTGATGTAACACACAAACTCATAAAGTACCTTACGTAATAACCAAAAATTCAAAGGGATTTATCCATGTATCGATGCGACTAAATGAGCAAAAAAAAACTCGTTTGATAAAAAATATTACTCATTAAAAGAACAACCTTAAACTGCGACATAAAAGTTGTTACATCAAGGTAAACTTTTTGAAACTTTGGAGTATAGTAATTTTATCAGGAGTATATACATTCTGTATTTTACATTCTGCCATGCCGACCTTTTTAATTGCTTAACGTAAAAAAATACGAGTAAATGACAAATGCAGAACCTACAGAAAAGACTTTCATTTTTTTTTAATTAATAAAAATGTGTCCAACTTTTCAATTTTTTTCTTTCTTAATCATTATTAAAATATATTTATTTATATAAACCTGATAATAATTTTTTTGTCAAAATATAACAATTTTATAGTCAAAAGAAGACATAAACAAAGAAAGAAACTATAGATTAACAGTTTAATCGTATATCAACGCTGATAAAAAAGAAACCAAAGCTGAGATCACGTGAAACAGTCGAAAATATGTCGGTGGATTGTTCTCGAAACCTACTTTATGAAAACGACTAACTAACTTACTTTACGAAAACGAAAATCATGAGACTGTAATTAAGAAAAACACATTGATATTAAAAACTCTTTAACAATTAACACCTTCATATAATTATTAAGTATATATTTATATATTCCGCTTGACAGAACAAAACTAAAGAAAACTCTCGTACAATGGAAGCCAATCAATTTAAATATTTAAAAATATAAAAATATAAGATGGTAATTATACAATTTAATGTATGTAAATTTAAAAGTTTGAAAATAAAATTAAAAAAAAAAAAAATCATATTTATATTTCAAAAAAAATTTTCGAATTCTCTATCAAATAATTTAAATATTAAAAATAAACTA
Source organism: Zanna intricata (assembly GCA_010016005.3). Lineage (NCBI taxonomy): Eukaryota > Metazoa > Arthropoda > Insecta > Hemiptera > Fulgoridae > Zanna > Zanna intricata. Next base: position 14,444 of record JAAAKQ030068242.1, on the reverse strand, counting down.
AAAATTAAAAAAAAAAAAACCAAGATAATTTTCGTGAAGTTCGTATGTCCATTCGGTCTTTAAAACCTTACCATCAGGATCAAACTGAATCCTCCTTCATCTTTCAAAATAAATATTTTTTCTTTCTAAAGATGAACGAGGAGTTTAATCTAACTTTATTTCATTTATTTTTAAAATGCAATTTTCTACTAATACAAAAAAACTATTCTACCCAAACAATTTTTTCAAGGATTCTTATACCAACAAAGAGAATATTTAAATAAAAAATTTGAAAAATTAAATTTGTTTTTTTATCAAAGTTATTGTAAGTTAATAACGGAACATTACTTGTATATAAGATTATCGAGTAATAAGGATAAGTAACAAGACTGTTTCTTGGTATCAGTTTTAGCATCGATGGATTAATTCTACGATGAAATGATATTAAAAAGGTTCAGTCGTATAAGCAAGAGAAGTATGTATTTGACAATGTGCGGCGAGTGGAGTGCAGTGACCTGGAATGTAAAGAAAAACAGCAGCAGAAGCAGCACCCAGTGCACTAGTACTGAAGAGACGGTGTGGTATTATCGCTTAGGGGGTGTAACTCCGTGTTTTGTACGCCAGCCCGGCTTGGCCTTATATATATTATAAGGGCTTCAGACTAAGAAGAAAGGGAAGATGTTTTTGCAGTGTAAGGGGATGTGTTCAGCGAGGGTAGTAACTTCGGGGGGGGGGGGGAGCGTATTATGACATCGGATCCAGTGTAGTGTAGTGTAGCCGGTCCGCGCGCCGCATTTTGATATCGATTTTCACCCCTTTTTTGGGGATGTACAGTCACTGCACACACAATTACAATTAAACAATGTATACATGTAATCATAGAAGAAGTATCAGCCTGTACTGTACATGTTACTTTTAAAAACGTTTCAACATTTAATAAACCCCATAGTTTCTCTCTTTCTCAATAAACATACTAAAAAAAAAAAGTATAGAGTATACTGAACATATAAAATTCTCGAATGCAAATTGATAATATACTAGGAATTTTTTACTATAATATTCTTGGGAGTTTTGGATTAAAAGCTTTAATTGCGTTAAAATTTACGGTTTATGAATTCTAAATATAGGCATTAAAATTTTCATCTCTAGTTTATTTGGAAATTTCCAACGCAAAGGTTAATCCATTCTTTACTGAATGCAAATATACTAAATGGTAATCGCTCCATTATTTTACAAAATTTCAGTGGTAAATTTCCGAAAAACGTCTTTTGATTTTTACATAATTTGTATGTGTTTATGGTTACATTTAAAAGAAGTTTCACGTATTTATTGAAAAATATTTACTTATTTAATTTCTTTAAAAATGTTAATTAGTTACATAATTAATATACAAAATTTAGTATTCAATATATTGAATACTACATTTTAAGAATTTACTACATGTAGTTTATTATAAATAGTATTTTATAGTACATTTTTTCATACATTTTAACTATCTACAAATTAACCTTTACTGTTCATCATTTATTAAAAAAACAAAAATTACTTTTAACAATTTAAGGCACTTTACATTATCTGGTACTGTTATAGAAACATTAGTCGGCGGAACATCGATTGATGAAATAACGAGTTTTTACTACAGAAAATTATAGAAATAATTTATCAAAGTCGATAGAGAACTACTATATAGATGGATAAATACACTCACACTCACGTTCCGAAGAACAGGAAAGTACAGTTCTCTCATTTTTCAAGATAAGCTCATTTTTTTAAGGTTGCAGTTATAAGGCAATCAAGTAAGCTATACAAAACGAACGCGCCAACACTTTTAAAAAGAACTGTAACAATCGAAATTAATGAATTGTTTACGTTTCGATAATTTTAGGTATGATCACAAAAAATGCCGTATAAAAGAAAATAATGATTTTTTTGAAACTTTTAAATTTCCTGGTATGAATATATATTACATGGACTCTGAATGATAAAAGAAAGAGCTACAAAATTAAAATATATATATATACTTTTTTTTTTAATTATATAAAAATACTAAAAATAAAACCAAAAAAGTAGTATTCCATAACAAAAATTAACTAGAGTAATAATTTCATCAAAACAATTTAACGGTTTTGTTTTCAAAAACACTGTTTTGAAATTCAACATGAAAATTACAATTTAAAAAAACATTAATTGCTTTTTTCTGAAACTCAATACATTGCAAAAATTAATTAAATTTTTTTCAAAAACTTAATTTTTGAACTTTAGTTAAATTTAAAAAAAATTAATGTCTGCCAAACATTGAAAAGTAATAGCTTTTGAAATCGATTTAATTTGGTTAATACTAAAAAGAGAAGACAGGTAAATAAGTTCCTTATTATTGAATTGTTATAAATGAATAATTATCCTATATTAAGGAATGGAACGCAAGGATATCAGAAGATACATCTATATCTATTAATCGATGAGCCTGGACAAAGGTCCCTTGCTACAAGGTCTTTCTTATTACCGAGCGGGTATTTATTTATTTAATGGCAGTTACGTATTTATTTTGTTTTAGGACGGAATTATGGACTGCGTTCCGATCCTTTGCAGATCGATTATAAAATATTATTCTCTAATTAGATTATTATTCTTGATTATAAAATGTTATTCTTTATACTCGTACTTGGGTAATCCTTGGAAGACTAGCAAGGTATTTCGTCTTTCTTCCAGCGCGATTCCCTTTCAGTTAATCCAATGAAGGCCTTTCGGTGCTGGTACCTTCCGGATTTACAGGAATGCGTCTGATAGGACCCTAGTTTCTGGAGGGTGCAATGCACTCTCTTCGCAGTAGCGAGTAAAGGAGAGGCAGTGTATTTTCCATTATTAATCAAAAACGTATAATACTAAGTTATATTTAACTACTATCACTATGTTCTATTACCTGCATGTAGAACTAAATGAAGGCAGCAGGAAGCTACTTCATTCCTCACTTACTCGGAATTAGCTACATTCGTGACGATTAATTTTTTCAGATTAGCTATTTTTCACCTTGATAAATATAAAACCTTATTTTACCACTTTGATAAAAAAAAATCAGATGAATTATTTACTGACGTCATCTCAGCTATTTTGTGACGCTTCATACTTTTTAACAAATGTCAGACAGTCGCATCGAGCTGCTGAATTAATATATATCTTCGTAAAAACCGAGAAGATAACATGTTCAACTTTTAATAATATTATAAAGAAATTTCATCAACAAGAGGACAATATATGTCATTATAAAATGTTTTGATGAACAGGGTGAAAGATTAATTACTATTTTTAAGAATAATGACTGAAAGCCCGATTTTTTGTTATAATGTGATTGTTCTACCCACAGTCCGGTCTTGGATGCACACACCCAAATACCGATACGGTTTGTATGTATAGAACACTATTATTTATAAGAGTTATCCTTGTCACAGAGGTGTTATTTTGGAACTAGTAGATCGATAAATAAAACTTTCAAGAGAAAATTAACACAGACGATTATGTTTTATTCACTAGATCCAGTTCCATTATTTGTTCCAGGAAATAAATTTCCAGAACTTGCAAACACTGTAAAAACTCTTTTCACGACAGTTAAAAAATGTTTAAATCTAGCTTCCGGATTATTATTTAAACTCAAAGGGTGTATAGGATTTCATGTTTATGGATTTAGAGAGAATTTCCAGTCTGTAAAAGCGCTTCGAGTACAAAAAATTCCAAAAATCCCCATCAAAATTATCCGAAGATTTATGTAATAACAAGGAGACATTTATAATTACAAATTGTTATCTATTAAGTAAAGATTATCAAACAAAAACTAACAAAATAATAAGTTATTATTTGACCGATAAACAAACAGAAGAGAGATGTCAAAATACTTTCCATTTTTATTTACATAGTAAGCCTAACCAAATTTACCTCTACATTGTTATGCAAAAAAACATGAATTTCGTTACAAATATGAAAAACTAAAATAAACAGACAATTTCCGCCTCCGTGGCGCAGGTGGTAGCGTCTCGGCCTTTTATCCAGAGGTCTTGGGTTCGAATCCCGGTATGGCCTAGTATTTTTCATACGCTACAAAATTCCATATTTCACGCACAAGCTTCAAGGTTATATGGCGATATCATCAAGCAAAAAAATCATTAACAGTCGGCAAGAAATATAGAAATACCTTCAACCTCCTCTAATTTTTTCAATGGATAAATATCTATTAAAAATATCATGTAAACATAATTAAAAGTAAAAAAAAGATGTAAATGTAATCGAAGCGAAAAATCCGAATCAATTTAAAAAAAATAATTTCCTTGATTGATTTTTATAACCGTAGGAAATAATTAGCTGGATGATTACTACATTGAAATAATCATTATTACATACTTCTGAATAAAACAATTTATTTGGTTAATCTAGCCGAAAGATTTAATAAGTGAAGTAAGCTGTAAAATCTATCGGTTAAAATCCTCCCCCTTTTTGAGATCTCCACATCGCGTACACCATTATTCGTATTAGGTTCGCTATTAAGATTATAAATAAAACCATACTCGCACGAAGATTTAAAGGTACACGATATAAAAAAAATAATTAAAACCTTACTGGAAAGAACTGTAGGACTAAGCGAAAAAAGATGTGACTGTAAAAATTTAGATTTTTCCAAGTTAAAACCTAGAATTTAAAGATTTATTTTCGTTGCACGAAAACAACAAACACGATCAATGACAATCTGAGTGTGGTTTTCCTAACAAATGGGATACAAATTCGGAATTGGGAGAGATATGGTTGTTAAGAGGAGTGAGGAAATTGTATTTTTTTTTTCGAATATGATATAATGATTATACATTGATAAAGATCTGAAATTTACATCAGATTTAATATCAACTCCAATATATAATTTTCCAATAAAAGTTGTTTTTTTTTTTTTACAATTATATTTGTGCAATTTATTTGATTAATTGTAGTCCTTACTAAAGTTCAAGTAATTAAAATTAATACGTTTCATACTATTATACACTGAAAGAAGTTATCATATTTATAAAAGATTAATCAACAAAAAAAAAATTATAAAAAAAAGCATATAACAAAAAATGTATGTGATAATAAAAGTAGAGTAATTACAATAATACCTTCAGAGATGGATTATTTAATTGTGTCTGATCAAAAACCCCTTAGTTCCATAATCGGCTTAGATTTTTTTTTTTTTGTAATTAGAAGTATTATTAGTTAATTCTAGACTCATAAGAAGTAATTTAATTTGAAGGAATAACATTTGATAGTAAACGAGGCGTAGAGTGACTGACATATGATAATTCATTGACTGAGGAAACTATTTAATACGTCTAAGAACTGATAATAAATTTTGTGATTACTACTTTTATTTACATTTTATTTTAAAACCAGTTAAGATAATTTGTTATAAACGAAAAAGGATACAGCTAAAATCTTTTATGGGATTTTTTTTAGATAAAAAAAAAAAACAACAAAAAACCTTAGAAGAAATATCATAATTAAAAAATTTGTAATATTATTAATGTAATTATAATTAAATAAGTATAGTACGTTTTTAAACGCTAAATTCACACTACTTTTTTTATTGCAATACAATATCTACATGCATAATTTGAAAAGAAGTTAACATAATGTTTTAATGTATAAAGAATTTTAAACAAATTTTTCAACTGATTAATCAACAGATTGATTAAGCATAACAAAATTTATTGTTATAAAATATAAATATTTTATTCGAAACCTCGTATTATGTAATACGCATCAGTTTCTATTGACCGGCAATTCAAACCTCTGTTACCGCTAAATTTATAAATTAAATGGTTAACTGCCTACAGTGTGAATATTTTTAAATAAATGTTATATCCAGTAAAAGCAAGATAAACATTTCATAACTAACACACTTTAATCAAGGATTAATAAACAATTCATACAGACCGTTAAACTCCCCCTTATTATAGAGTTTGGTTTATTGGGAGAAAGGAAACCGATGTAAACTTCAGTTTCATCGTACGTCTACCCTTTGTAGTATGATTAGAATACATTGTTCTGTAGCCACATATCACATAGTGACGAGTGCATATCTCATATTCTATAATAATCTATTAAACACAAAATATTTTATGATAACTGAATAGAAATTTACTAACCGTTCATACTTTACGTAAATACAATACAAATCTAACTATAATTAGATTAAGTACGGGTAGTAGTTTTTAAACCTGAATACAAACTATCTTTTTTGAAGTATTACAATAAATAATGATCATAAATTAAACAGAATTACCGCACCTACGCATTAAGTTACCACGACTTATTGGAAGGATAAATTAAATAAGGAAAATGATCCTATTATTTTTAAAAATAATCGAAATTATTAAAACAATTATAACTATTGTAATCGGATTTCCTGAATGCTTCTTTCTATGTCTCTATGTTTTTGCAAAATTATAAAATATTTTTTGATCATTTTCCAAAGTTTTCTTGGAGTAGTTCGGAAGGGATTTGTAGGAATCTAAGTTTTTCTTGATGGCAAGCTATTAGAGAGTGCTAATAAAGTACGAATACGTATAAAGTATATGAAGTTCCGACAGTGCAAAATGAACACCAAACAAACGGATATCCGTTTATTTACTAATCATCTGGATTTCAGGTTTGGAATCTCAATAGAAATTTTGTTTGAACCTCTTCTTATGACAGAGAGAAGAGTTCCCAATCAAAATTAAAAAAAAAAATTATTCGACTTAAAACAACCGTAGAAATGTTATGAATGTTAATTTTACGTTTATTAAACGATAAAAATAATTTTATTAAAAAACTGTTATAATAATTTAATATATAAATGCGAAAATTTGTGATGGGTTCTGTCTGTCTGTCCGTCCGTCTGCAACAGTAACACGTGAGTACCAACCGATTGTTTTAAAATTTTCAGGATATATTCGTATTATCCCATTGAAGGTTTTAAGCCGTAACTCGAGGACCTAGTCACCTAGCCCCTTTGGGAATGAAGTTGTGAAGCTTTCCTCGTTAAATATCTGCGTACTTTAATTACCATAGTTACTACTATTCTGTTGTAAATTCGTTTCTTTTTCAGATATTTGTTAAGCCTGAGCGTTATCTAATATAATTAAGTAATATAAACAAAAATAGTAAAACAATAAATAAAAATTGATAATTTAAAGTACATATAAAGTGAATCACCAGAAATTTTCGGAGAATCTCCGAAAATAGTACTGAAAAAAGAGGACGATAAAAGAGGTCGTACATTGTAACTATAACACTGGATTGTCATCAATCGACTAGTTTATTACTGTCTATTTGCCAATATTTTAGCTCAAAATAAAATTTCTTTAAAAAAGTGGTAATTATGTTTTTCTTAAAAAATTAAAACCTTGATTATCTATTCAAATACTTCACTACACTTCCCGTTTATATTTTTTACGTTTTCTTCGACAATTAACTTAACTAATAATGTAATAATATGATTAGATATGTAAAATTTTTTTTTCCAATTCCTGGAATTACGTTTGATATCAGTAAATTTCTTTTCTCCTAAAAGCTCTCGTTTCTAGTGCATTATTCTTATAAAATAACTTGATTTTTTCTAATAAAAAGGATTTATTTTTTCTGACAAATGTGTTGACATAATTCTATACAAATAGATTGCAACGAGATATTTTTTATTGCTTATTTCTATATTATACTTGTATATCCTGTAATTGATGCAGGGAGATCATTATAAAAATACTTCCCGTTGATAATGTTTATAAAATTATTTAAAGAGGCGTACAAAAACAATTGTCAAACAAGAAACAGATTTTGTAGCATATATTAACAACTTATAACAATATCTAAGCCCGACTACCAGTCCACATTCTTTTAAGATAGATTTAAATTACATCTGTTATTTCATTTCGACCGTTTATCTGCAAAAACAAAATAGAAATAAAAAAATAAAATATATAAAAACGTAAACAGAAAAGTGAGGGTATTTATAAAGGCTCATTAATAAGTATAAATGAGTGTTATATTTAATAAGAATTTATGTTCCAATGATATAAGAACAACTCGTATTATTCAAACATGAAAATTAAAAAGAGTACAAAATTTTTACAAAACAATTTTTTCCAGTATTATATACACGTTTTCTATAAGTACATTTAAAAATAAGGATTCACAATAACGAATTTCTTCATACTAACGCTTAATTAAATAAAGAAAAAGAATAAAAACTGCAAAGAAGCTGGGAAAATAAATAAATGCTTTTCATAAAAGAACGTAAATTATATTAACTAAGTTTCTAATACTTGATTATTATGTTAATCAACATCAAAGCAATTAGTTACACATAAGTTAATTAATTATAGCTAATTAATGACAAACAGTTTGATTTATAAAACAAAAACAATAAACATGATCAACAATGCAGAAAACGTGTAGACGCAATTATACCATAACAATGTGTAAGGCCTTTGTGGCGCGAGTGGTAGCGTCAGGGCCTTTAATCCGGAGGTCCTGGGTTCCAATCCCGGTCAGGCATGGAATTTTTCACAAGCTACAAATTTCTATTCGGGCTAAATAATCACAGAAGTCGATGCCCGCACATCTCATTAAAAAAAAAAAATATTACGTACATTAAAATAAGAATAGTGTCTGAAGTATTGATTACGCACAGTTTTGGATGCTTAGATTTTTTTTTAATTTCTTTAAATTAATAAAATAAATTTTATCAAAGAAACTTAATTTTATTAATTATTGAAATTAAAAAAAAAAGTTAAATATGTTTTGTTCGGATTTATGAAATAACATCTAAATGACAAGTAGCAATTGAATAATATACAGCCTACCATAAATGGAGAAACTGATGATCACTTCCATTTATACCGGGTTTTAAATGATTACTTCATTTATCTCACAACATACCTGAAAAAAAAAAAAAAATTAATAAACAATGACAAAAATTAATTACAAATAAAAACAATAACAATTAACATTATAGATCAACTTTAGTATCAAAGGCATCATCTGGTTGACACAAATTTCGACTTTTGTGTAAGAATAAATATTAATAATTTTAAAGTCACAATACATCACAATCAAAAGACAATTAACAATTAAGAATAATGTTTATGTGCAATGTAGAGTTTTATGATTGTGAAATATTGTCAATAGAAAGGCAAAAAGACGGAATACTGGTTTAATCACGCGCTTTAGAGATGTGATGTAGTAAAGAATATTTATTCTCAGATAGTCATTTGTCTTAGTATTGTGTTGACGTGAAATATAAAAAGTAAATAATGATAATTTTCACAAAATTACAACTACAATAAAATTTTCTCCGCTAATATGAAGCAACATCATTCCTTATATTAACGTTACTAGTAATATCAGCTCAATGCATCTTAAGAAGGCATTTGATGAACTTAAGAGTGAAACAAAATGTTAAAAAGAAGAAAGATGGCACTAGTTGTAAGGAAAGAACACAAGTTCTTTTTAAAAATTTACAGAAGATGGAAGAAATAGATAATAAAAATAAATTAGCATAAGTAAAAGAATTTTTAATGCAAACATGAAGCCTGCTAACATCAAACAAAATAATTTAATATTTAAAAAACCAATACTTAAAAATATCTGTGTGAAGTGAAATATTTATGCTTTATAGCAGTGAAACATTCAACAGAACAAACAGAATGGAAATGAATAGTCTTTTAAAATGAAAATTAGATAGATTAATGAACTATGAAATGAAGTAGTTTTAAGAAGAAAGAAAATTTTGGGCATATTCTCTTGCAGATTCTTGTCAAAATGAAAATGATGGCCATAAATTAAGACATCCAGGTTAAGTTCATTCGCAAATAGAGGTTAAAAAATTGTAGGGAAAGACCTGAATATCTAAAACAGATAATTGAGAAATGATACAATATAGTAAAATGTAATATTAGGTAGTAAATATATGTAAATTTACGTTGAGGTTAAAAAACCATAAAATAAAACGGTTTTAGTTTCACTTCAAACTAATTATTTTT
>JAAAKQ030068231.1:0-15541 GCA_010016005.3 Zanna intricata | reverse complement strand
TTATGTGGCGGTTATATAGAGAAGTAGTATAAGGTGTGTTGTTTAAGAAACATAAAAGATATTTATAAAGTTTTCAGAATACATTTTTTTACAATGAAACGGTCTTTACTTTAGAGATAAGACAATTTTAGTCACGATAAATAATAAAATATTACATTTTTAAAACTTGATCCTTTTACTTAAATTCTATCGCGTGGAAATTATAATACTAACTAGATAGGAGATTTTATTAGGGTTTAATTAATTGATAGTCTGACCGGGCGTTTGTTAAGTATGTCAGAGGCAAGTTTAACGTAATATAGAGAGGGATTGGTTGAAGGAGAAACCGTCTGGTGCAGTCTTAGGTCAGGGAACAGTTTTATGACACAATCGACCATCTAGTCTCAAGTAATGTATTAAAGTATTATATAAGTATTTCTTACTTGTATTTAATAAAGCTTGTATTTTGCATTTGTATTGGCTCATTTTATCTCCTTTACATCGAATCTGTTTCGTTCTGTACGTATTAATTATAAATAATGAATTAAATAGTATCAAAGGTTAATGTTACAAAAGAAAATAATCAAGAGAGCTTTGTGACAGGGATTGCATTTGCCGGCCCATAGCAAAGAATGTGTATATATATATATATATATATATATATGTATTACGCATATAATACATATATATATATATTTTTTTTTTACAAGCTTTTACAATGTAAGTACTCATGAACAGATTGTAATCAATGTTTTAATTCGTAGTTATTTATAATTTTTATCTACATCATAAACTAAAAGTTATGTTGGTTAATGATGTAAAAATATATTTGTATTTTCTTTGATAATTAGATTTGAACGATTGCGTTGGAAGATGGTGCAATAGAAATGATAGTAAAGCAGTTTTCTTTTATATGGCTGGGATAAATCCCAGGATAAACTATACTACTGGTTTGGCAACACTACTGAACTATCAAGATAAAAATGCTGAATGTATGTTTACTGATATACTCGTACGTATATATCTACATCCCTCGTATATGTATTTGTTATTAGAAAGCTGGATTAATTAAAAAACATGGTTGAAGAGAATTTGGAAAGATTGTACGAAGTCATACATTATGAATTTTTGCTGTTAGAATTTCTTTGAGAAATAAAAAAACGCAAAAGGCAAAAAGAATACATAAACAAGATAGGCACATTAGTATTTTGTAAATTATAAAACTTGATTTGTAAAAATATATATAAGTAAAAATATAATATATAAATCAAATGTATATATATATATATATATATATATATATATACATTTAATGAAAATGGTAAATTTCTGATAACGATGAATTTTTATTTCGCTTTTTTGTAGTTATATTGAATACTAACCAACCGGGTTGGTCTATTATGAACTCGTCATCGCAAGTCAACTGATTTCGAAGAGTTCTAAGGTTCAAATCCTAGTAAAGACAGTTATTACTTTTATACGGATTTGAATACTAGATCGTGGATATCGGTGTCTTTTGATGGTTGGATTTCAATTAACCACACACATCTCAGGAATGGTCGACCTGAGACTGTACAAGACTACACTTAATTTACATTCATACATACCATTGTCTGAAGTAATACCTTATGATGGTTCAGGAGGCTAAACAGAAAAAGAAAGAAAGTTATATTGAATATTAAACTTTTTCATGTTTTTAACGTTTCTGTACGGACAGAAGAGTCTGTTAAACAATTTGGAAACGGAATTAGGTACGATCATCCTAATACCTAAGTATTGGGCGATTGTTAACCCTTAATTCCACGTATTCATTTGTTGAAGTACTTCTAAGAAAATCATCGTTATTTCTAATTAAATGATTAAATATTATATGCGTTCTTATTTGAGATTTATAACTAAGTCAGATTTTAATAAATTGTACGTAAACATATTTAACCTGTTCAATTTCTGCGTTTATTAATTTCTTTTAAAAAATTGTTATATTTTGAGACATCTTTAAATAGACTTAAAAAACCCTATTTTAAAGCTCTTATTCCGGCCAAATTTGAGAGTTAATTTGGTCGATATAATTTCCGAAATTTAAAAATAGTTTGTTTCAAATCTTTAAACGTCAAAAATAAGTTTTTAAACTCGTAATATCTTTAACGGATAACATAAATTTCAAATAGCTACCTTATCTACTTTTCCACTTCTTAAGAAACTGATAAATATTTTCGGTAATATCTCCGAAAATTTCAACTCGTAGAAATATGAGACGTACTGTGTTAACCTTGATATATAATGAAGTTATTATTAATACAATGAGATTTTAAAAATATATTACTACCAGATTCAATTCATTATTACCTAGTGATAAAAGAGATTCAACGTTGATAGAGTTCTTCGTGGAACCAACTTTTATACTTAAAAGGAATCTGTTTAGTTACCCGAAACATATTTTGAGTAACTGGAGGCTACTATTCCAGCCACATCTACCATTAATAATAAATTAAAAAAAAAAAAACGCTCATTCTAAATCTGCTTTATTGTTTTACTTATAACGTTGAATGAATAACGAAGCCATTACATAACTTAGTTGATATTACATAAGTTAAAGTCGATACAGAGATATCACTTCTTCATAAACGGTACAAAAAATTGTTAATTTTGTAATTTGAACTTTGGTGTAACCACATTACCGTTTAAAAATCGGCGAAGAACTACGTTTCGAAATTTGACTGTCGGCTTATGGATTTTACAAGTTACTATTAACCAAAATAAGTTCTTTGAAATCAGAATTCTAAAACGTGGTTTTTTTTCGGATTTGTCAAAAAAACTAACGGTATATGAGAATTTTTAAAGACAATCAACAAATGTAAAACTTAATAAAGAAAATTTATATTTATTTTATGAAAATGTATTAGTTAAGTTTCCCAATATTTATCCTCAAGTTCGAATATGTATATTACTGAATCGGAAAGTAAATACGTGTATATCATTTTATTAGCCAACTCTGTATTTCAAATTTTGCAAAATTCCTAGTAGAAATTTTTATTACTACAAAACTAAAGCCCGAACATGAAATTATTTTTCATTTTATAGAGAAGGTTCGTATTATGATTACTTCATAAATAATTAGAAAATTACCTGTAAGATTATGATAGATGTCAGCACAATTATGCTGACTCCTCTATTCAAAATAAGGTGTTACATAGATCTACAGATGTGTAATATGTATGGTTCTGATTATATAACCCCAGCCAGCACATACGACCCCCTCCGTAAAGGGGAGCGCGTTGCTTCCTCCAAACACTAAGGCCCCCGGAAGGCGTATTCCTGTTAGGCCAAAGGGGGCTAGCAGCGAAAGGACTTCAGAGGACGCACTGAAGGGGAATCACGCCGGTAGAACAAAGCTCATATGCGCCTCGTTTACCACGGTCAGTTATTTTTCACTGATCTAAAAGACCGGAACGCAAATAACAACTCCATTCATGACAAAACACAAAAATCTATAACCGCCACTAAGTAAATAATGACCCGCCTAATAAACGAAAGACCGCGGCAGCAAGGGACATTCGTTCAGGCTCTGCGATTAGTAGGGAGATAATTAACTCCCGTTATCCTTGCGTTCCGATCTGTTCCGACTACTTAATTGCTGTGTTATATTGTTTAGATTTGTTCAGTAATTATTAAGATATTTTTTCCAACAGTACATAAAAGCTATTTTTTTTCCTCGTTTATCATTGTTTTTATTGTTGATATAAGGAATGAATAATATTTCATTACATATACCTCTTTTTCGTATAGTCACTGAAGGGAAATTTTTTTATAGGAATGACCAATTTATTCTAGTAACTTTTTTTTAATTTGAGTTCTACTAAATTATTAAAGCAATAAAAAGTTTACTTTGTGTATTCCTGTATCGTGTCCTATTCATTATTTTAATTATTGTGTCATTTTTATAATCTCTAAATCATCGGTTGTTTTGTCATCACGAGCGCGTACTCTCATGTGTGTGAATATGAAAACACGTGATAAAATTATACAAATTTCTTATTGGAATATTACATTACTTTTTTTATAGAAATTAATTTATTCTTACTACTTCCTGAAAATGTAGTTGCAATTATCTAAATAATTTATGTAAAGTTGCTTTAGATGATGGTGTGTGTGTGTGTGTGCATTTTAAATACACAAAGTAGTGCTCAATTCGAAGGTTGCTTGGCAGTCTCTCTCCAAGTAGCTTTTTATAAAGATTTTTCTTCAATTCTTTAAAGTTCCATAGCCCATCTCTTTCGTAATTTGTTGCAATGTTACTCTAGATCTCTTTCTTTTAAATAAGCTATCATTATTAGTTTTTTTATATTATAATATCTCAGTATATGATCCAGAAAATTTATCCCTCCTATTTATTAAACTTTATCAAAATTTCTTTCTCTTCTCCGTTCTTCTTTGAACTTCTTCATTAGTCACTTTACTAATAGACTTTATTTTCTCTGTAGAACCATATTTCAAATAAATCTTCCTTTAACTTTTCTTCTTCTTTTACTTTCCTGACATCATAGCTCTAAAGCAATTTTGCAAGAAGGAAATTATGGTAATCAGCCAAAAAATGGGTATGGTTTTTTCTCGACGTTTCATTACCCCAAAAACAAAAACATCTGATTTGGACACGCAATGACTTTCTTGTACGCCTATTAAATTAGATATGTACTTTTTTTTTTTTTAATGAAAAGTACGTAAAATTTTATCTCACTAATAACTTCTGATTTTTTTTCATGTTATTATATTTTTATTTTATATTATTGAATTATTATTTATACTAATTTGTTTTTCACAATCAGAAATTAATAATTATTAATAAATCAATATATCTAAATTAAAAAAATAAACTTAAAAAAAAGATGAAACCTGATTCCAACCAATGTGCCTTCCTCTTGTAATATTTAAACATTTCATTAATTAGAAATTTATTTGGCTATAAATCTGGAATCAATGAAAATAAGTACCCCTTATTTATATCGTTGAGAAGCTCTCAATGAGGGCTTATTGCTGCAATTAACAAAAATGTTTTTTTGGACATTTTTGGTCAAGTCGATTACAATTTTAGTTTCTTCCAATTAACATATTAAATGTAGAAAAAAATGAAAGGAGATTTGGTGGGGAGCAGACAAAAATTAAATAGTAGAATTTATAAAATGTTTTTGGTTTATTTGAACATATAATCGTGATTTTACAAAAAAACTTATCATTAATTATTCCCACACCAAAAAAGAAATCTCAGGTAACTTCTTTTATGTGTCATTATTTTTGGTTATTAGTTAAGAATAAATAACCAATGTCAGGAAAGTATTACAACTTTGTTGCCAGATTTTTTCTTCTTTTCCTGTTACCCATGTCTAGCTTGCTTAGATACGAATATGATAGGTAGAAGTTTGTAATAATTTTTCGTGAATCTCCTGTGAGATTGTGTTGGCTGTTAATTTCTTAAACAAGAAAAATGCTTGTTTTGCTTGATATATATTTTATAAATATGTCTTTCTTCCTTTGGATATCACTAACAATTTTTCGCCCAAATAAGTAAATTACTTCACTTCTTCAGTCTTTTTCCCCACTTATTATATATATATCAGTTTCCAATTTCTTTTTCTACATGTCATTCATTTAGTTTTCTTTCCGTTGTTTTCGTACTCGCTACTCAATTTTCTCCAGTTTGATGATTACATTATATATGTTGTACGTATAACTGGTACTTCTGTCTAAAACTAACCTTGTAAATTTGACTACTGAATCGTGAATTTCATGATTAATAGGAAATAAAATTAAAAATCAATTTATTTAATTTGTTTTAGATGATTGGTTCACCACAGAAGCCTGAAGAATTAATCATGGGAAAATAGAATAGAAATATACAGTGTATAAAAACACCAGAAAAATAAATAGAAAGATAAAAATATCAGAAAGATAAAAATAGCCAGAATGGGAACCTTTCTGGTTGAAAGGCAGAGGCCGATACTATCCCTTGGCTGGACTCTGTGACAGAGTGGACGTGTTACGTAAATATTAAATTTTGTATTTTAGTGAAACAATAGATTTAATTTTCATAATTCTAATTTTTAATTTTAATTCCTTTATTTCCGTGTGAAATGGATTTTTGAAAAAATTAAAAATTTTTCAGATCATATATTATTAATTGTTGTAAAAATTCCACAAATGGAATAACTGTGCGTAAGGTTTTTTTTTAATTTTAACGGATAACGATAATAAGTGAAAGTAAAATTCTGTTGAAAGTGTATTTAACCTTTTATACGAAGGTAGTAGTTTTTAATTTGTTGTTTTTTGTTGCTAAATTGATTTTAAATTATTTAATCCTCATAAGTGCATATATTTAAATTATTATAAGATTATTTATACGTGTTTTTTTTTTTAAGAGATAGCGATAAAACTATAATTAAATAGTATAAAATTTATTACAGTTTTTCTACTACTGTGAAGTTTAAAAATTATTAAAAATATTTAATGAATTAAAAAAAACCAGAGTCTCCTAGACCCTTGGTCTATATAGAACTTTAAAATCCATAAGGCGACTATCAAATTTTAACCGTTATTCTTCGCCGATTTTTAAATGGCAAAAATATAAATTTTACGGAAGCTCAAATTACAAAATTAAAAATTTTTTTACACTTTATGAGGAAGTGATATCTCTGTGTCAGATCGCAAAATTATATAATGGCTTCCTCATTTATTCAACGTTATGACTTAAACAATAAAGCGGATGTAACATAAGTAGATTTTTAAAATTTATTATTAAAGGCAGATGTGGCTGAGTAATGGGCTCCAGGTACCCACGATTTTGCAGGTAAATAAATAGATTATTTCTAAGTATAAAAGTTGGTTTCGTGAAGAACTCTAACAACATTGAATCTTTTTTACCACTAATTCGTAATAATACATTAAAAAAAAAAATCATTATTTTAGTGGTGTAGAAAATATAGACACAAAAAACTTCTTAATTCGTTTTCTGAAGCAAGATGTAGCTAAAAAAGGGGTGATTATTCGATATTGTAAGAGTTCGTAATCATCATGTCTGCAACAAAACAAACACGAATTGTTTTATCGATGAAAGAAATAGCAAAAAACTTAGAAAAATTAAAAAATGGTTCAAAGGGTAAATTGTTAGCAAATGAATACAACTTAGAAACATCAATACAGCGTAATTATTTGCAAACGATTTACTCTATACACCATTTTCTAATTCTTCTAAGGTTTCTGTTACGAAAAAAGTAATACAATCAAGTAATAACTTATCGCTAAGAAAAATAGAGAAACCATTATGAGTTATATGTTACAGCTCAAAAAAATAATGAAGTTTTTCCAGGAAGATAATGAAGAAAATATCAAATGAAGAGGTAAATCGAGCTCTTTTCTGGTAGTTGGTTTAAAAGCAATCCCTTGATGAGCCAAATTCGGAACTGACTTCAACAAAGAAAACTATTATTTTTAATAAAAAACGAAATGATGATGAAAATTTCAAATCAAGTCGGAAGAGCTTTGAAATTTTAAACAGCGTCATGGAATTCGGCAACTTCAAATTCAAGGAGAAAAATTATTATCAAACCTTCCAATAGCAAATGAATTAATTTAACAGTATGATTATTTTTTGAAAGATTTACGAATAATACTTTGTTTATAACGTCGAGAGACGTGCCTTGAATGGAAAGATCTTCCTAAAAAAGCTAAAGTTTTCTGCAAAGAAGAATTAGTTTCAGGCTATAAAATGTCTAAAGTACATGAGACATTATCGGTTGGTGATAATGCAACTGAAGATTACCGATTAAATATTACGCCGATTGAGAGATCAGAAAGTATAATCGTGTTTTCAGTGCTGCAATCTCTTTATTAATTGTGATACCCATTAAACATCAGAATGATATATCCAGTACATAGATAAACATTTTTTAATTTTTCAATTATCCGGATTCGGCCTAGCAAAGGTCAGTCCGCATAATATATGTTCCACTGTATTTGATACCATATACTTATTTATTTCTACAATATCGCTCTTATCATTTTTCGTAATAAAAAAGACTTCTTAAACAAGAGGTGGTTATAATGGACGCTATTTAAAGGATATAAATATGAAGATTTACAACTAAGTTGTGGGCAGTTACATGGTTACTCATCATTATTATACATTTGTACCTTTTATTTTTTTCTTTACATTCCGATCACTATGGATCTCGTTTGCATAATTTTAACTTCTTCTTCTTTTTCCAAAAGGTTTTCATTCTTTTAGTCTGTTGTCGCCTTTCTTCCATTCATCTGTTCAAAATTATATCCTTCTTTTTTTCTCTCTGGAAACTTAGATTCTTAAATTCACTCTTTGTCTCTGTCTAAATTCTCAAATTTTTTTTTTTACCTCCGGAACCACCGTTAAGGTATATCTTCAGAGGATGAGATGAATAAATTGTAGCGTGCGTGAATGCCATGCCTGACCGGGATTCGAACCCGGGACCTCCGGATGCTACCACTCGCGGTGTTCTTTGGCCGAGACGCTACCTGTGTTCTTTGGTGGTTGGGTTTCAATTAACCGCACTTCTCAGGAGTGGTCGACCTGTGATTGTACAAGACTATACTTCATTCAAATTCGTATATATCATCCTCATTCATCCTTTGAAGTAATACCTTACGGTAGTTCCGGAGGTTAAACAGAAAAAGAGAGGTTTGAAATTCACAAATTTATCTCTGTCTTTACACAGATCCATAGAAATATTTAATATTTTTAGATTTGTTTCTATTTTTTTAAACAGTTGGTCTTTATGGCTCCAATTTGGTATGGCAACCAATTTCTTTATGTAGAAATTAAATATATTTTTGTCAATCGTTGGTTGTTCATTCTGTATAAATATCCATAAAACTGTAATCTTCTTTTCAGCATTAAGTCCTCTATTTTTGTCTATATATTTATAAATTTATCTTTAACTTTTCAATTTGTAAATTCCATCTTCATATTTTTGTCCATAAATTTTTCTTAAAATTTTTTTTTCTACTTTTTCTATTTCTTGTTCTATTTCTGAAAAAAAAAAAAAAAAACTGAAGACATTCTGTCCCATATAGTGCTTCAGGTAGTACTACAGTTTTATAGTACGTCAATTTTGAGTTATACGATAAGATTTATTAATATAAATGTTCTTCGTGAGATGATACACGGTTGACTTTTCTTCTTTTTTTTTTCTCAATTATATTCGATGTTTTGGTTTCTTCCAAATATTAAAATTTTCTAACTCTACTTATTTCTTTGTTGTTAGAAATTTTAAGGATTTTGTCGTTGGAAAATCAGTTAGTTTTTCATAAGAAATTTAAAGACCAATTTTTAAATTTTTATAAAAACTTTCTAGTTTTATTAAAACAGTAAATTAATTTTTCTCTTTCTTTTTTTTGCCTAAGTCTCTAACTTTTTAATTTTTATTTCTTTTAATCGTTACGAATATTAAAAGATTAGAATTTAAAAGAGCATTTAAAGAAAATTAATATGTAAAAAAAAAGTAAATAAAAAAAATAATTTTTATTTTGTAATAAAACTCATTGACCTCCACGGATGAGTGGTAGCATCACCACTCATCAGTTTCATTTTGATCATCTCGGATTCAAATCCTGGTAGGCACGTTATTTTTTATACACAAAAAATTGTCAATTTTACATTTCTGCAAATAAGCTTTAACGCTTATGTAGTGAATTAATGAAAAAGAAAAATATAATAAGCTCAAATATTTCACAATATGAAAGCTTAATCTTTTCTTTAATTTTATAATAATTTTCAATAAAATTCTTTAAAAAAAATCGATTATTTGTTATATAGTAATAAGTGCATCGGTGCAGAAACGTAACTGTGCAGTTTAATGTAACGCTAAAATTCTATCAGTAAATATTTTAACTTGAGTTACTGAAGGAAATTACCTATCATATTATATGTTACAATAATATATATATATATATATATAAGTTTATATATTTTATTATTATTATGTAAAGGTTAATCTTTTTTACAACGATTTGATTCGGATATGTAGACCAAGGCTAAAAATCATACAAAAAATCTATACGTAATAAAAATAGTTAGTATAAAAACAATCACACGGTATTGAAAAAAAGACTAGTGTGACTAATGTCAAATGTGTGGAGTTCGCAATATTTTTATTTTTTTTTATTAAAAGGACAAAGAATTAAGTTCTTTGAACTAAGAACTAAGTATTTATTCTATATGTTTTATGCACTCATGCAACTTTTGCTTGTTGTATAATAATCTATTATTCTGAATAAATAAATAATCTAGTAATAATGAATAGTTGATGATAACTTTAGTTATAATGGGATAATATCAATAGAACTATACATTTTTTCTACTATTTATAGTTACTACATTAGTGACCTTATTTATGAATATAATTTTATGTTATTTATTAGAACATATTATGTAGTCGAACGACTAAAATCTTTTTGAAATAACTAACTTTTCAAGATATGCCGTTACCTCTTAATATTTCCCCTTCAACGGTTTTATAAACATAGAATCAATCTTCCAAAAATCTAAGTTAATTCCCTACGCAAAATTTTATGCTTAGGCCGTTCTTTAGAATTAATACCGACACAATCATATTTATTCCACGTTTATATTTATTTTGTGTACACTTTCTATATACACAAAATTTTGTAACAAATATTTTTAAATATATATATTTTTTTTAAAGGGCGAAAAATGCTTTCGCGTTATCATCGCTCGGATCAAAAACTATGTGCTCGATAAAAATTAAAACCTAAAACTAGATTAAAATTAAAGTATAAAAAAAACTTAAATGTAGTAATATATATCTAAAATATGACTAAAAACTAATAATGCTAAAAACTTACAACTAATATCTATACAAGGGAAAAATTAAAAAGCTAAAAATTAAAACTAAAAAATAAAAATAAGGAAAAAGGAAAAGGAATATCACAGTTACAATCTTAAAATTAAATAAAGTAATTTAAAAAGAAACTAAAATATACAATTTAATAAAATTCGGTATGGGGTGTAAAGGGCCCTTCTAAAAAAAAAAAAAAATTACAACTAGGTAAATATATTTTATTAAAAATATTTATACTCCGTAGGAATAAGAGTACCTGATCTACTACTTGCTTGCCTAGGATAAGATAAATTTTTTCGGATGATTTAAATTTTTGATGTAAGGCCACATAACCACTTTAAATGCTGAAAAGTAAAAAAAATTCAAGACAATTTTTAATTTACATAAATATTTTCCCGAAGTACTGCGCCATATATAGAAGAAAAAAAAAGAATTTTAAAAATTTTATTCGGATGCGGCCTCGTTTGACGCTTCGTAATTAAAAAGCTTTGTTTTTGAGTTTTGCGTTTAACTGAAAAAATTGGATTAACATCAAGATTGCTTGCTACTTCCTTTGCATTGTTAATAATATTGTTTTCAAAAGATTGGTCCCGTTCGGAAAGTATTTAATTATAAAACATGTTTAAAATTTTCTATAATTTTTCCTATTCAGATGTCGAATTCTGCATCCATTTTGCTGACAACATTTACAAAGCTTAAAATTTCGTATCAAACAATAATCGAGTAAAAAAAAAGTAAAGGAACAAATTTTTGAAATTAAGTCTTCTGCTTGAACTCTGGATTCTGTCTTGGCACGAATTTCCTTGAGTTCAAAAATAGCCCGGTGAATTTCTTTGATTTTATATTTAAATGGTTTTATCGCTTCTATTCTAGAGGTAGAAAGAATTTTTAATTCAAAACATGTGTTTTGTTTTTTCTTTTTTTTTAGAAAAACCCTACCTTTGCAGATAATGAAAAATAAATACATGTTCCAAAATTTCTCCCAAAAAATTTACATTTTCACATGATATTTACAGAACTGTAAATTTAAAAATTTACAGTTGGTAGTAATTTACAGTTTTGGTAGTTAATATGAAACTGTAAATTTAAAAATTTACAGTTTCATATTAACTACCAAATTTAATTTATGAGCAGCACACGAAATTAAAAAAAAAATATGATGTGGACACACCACATGACTTTCTTGTACGCCTATTAAATTCCATATACACATTTAAAAAAAAATGAAAAGAACATAAAATTTTATCTCATTAACGAATTCTGATTTTTTTCATATATATATTTTTTTGTAATTGTTATTATTTATTGTAAACTTTTTTTTACAATCAGAGATTAATAATTATTAATAAATCAATATATTTAAATTAAAAAAAAAAAAAAAAAGGAAATCGGATTCGAACCGATATGCCTTCACCTTGAAAGATCAAAATATTTCATTAATTAAAATTTTATTTGGCTATAACTCTGGAATCAATGAAAATAAATACCACTTATGACAGTTCGTTGAAAAGCTCTCCATAAGGGCTTATTACTGCAGTTAAGAAAAAGTCCAAATCCAAATTTTTTGGATTTTGGGCTTTATTTGGATATTTTAGGTCAAGTCGATTGCAATCAAAAGGAGAGGTGCAAAACTAGATATTACAACAGTCCTAAATCCAAATTTCAACATTCTACGGTCAATCATTTTTGAATTATGCGAGATACGTATGTACGTTCGTATACAAACGTTACGCCAAAACTAGTCAAAAAAGATTCAGGGATGGTCAAACGGAACTCTGAAAACCGGAATTTTTTGCTACTACAATATTCCTTTACTTCGTACAAGGAACTATAACGCTCTAGAATTGATTTAAGGATTTTCTGTT
The DNA here is from genome assembly GCA_010016005.3 of Zanna intricata. Taxonomy (NCBI): domain Eukaryota; kingdom Metazoa; phylum Arthropoda; class Insecta; order Hemiptera; family Fulgoridae; genus Zanna; species Zanna intricata. The sequence goes on along the minus strand of JAAAKQ030068231.1, from coordinate 2,814 downwards.
GTAGTCCATTATGCTTACCTCGGATGTTGGCACCGTTGTCGTTAAGTTGTCCTGTAAATCAAAAATTTTTATGTTTAATGATTTCATAAAATTTGTAATTAAGCCAAATAATCCCTGACCTAAATTATCTGCAGGTTGAAAATTTAAAAAGTGTTCATGAATTTTTTGATAAAATTGTATTTTTTCTTTACGTAACAAATCTAATAACAATAGATAATTAATCTAGATGATATATCTGAGGTAGTGTCAAAAATCAATGAAAACTATTTTACCTCTGACCATTTATAGAAAATCTTTCTTTAATGGCTTCAGAAATTATATGTATGATTTTGTTTTGTATTCTATCAGCTAAATAATGAGCAATATCCTTTTTTTGATGTTTGAATGCGGTACAAGTGTTTTTCATTACAAGATAGAATTTAGCGATATTTTCTACCAGCTTTAAAGATTTTCGTTTTCATTTTCATAAAGTTTTTGAGAAGAATCTCTGAAAGATATTCATTACTTTGATAAAAATTGTATTATATAAATTAACCGGTCAATATAAGACTGCCAGTTTTTTTTCAGTTTCGTTTAATTTTTGTTAGGCGTAATTAATGGATGACGTTTCTTAGTAATTTGAGGTTAAGATATTTGAAGTTCGTTGAATTTTGAATAATTCTTAATATGTTTGGAACTGGTCTCACGTCATTTCCGACGACTCAAATGTTGTCATTCCTTACAACCGCTTTCATTAATAAGATAGAAATTCTGAACACCAAATATTTTATAATAATAACAACAGAAAACTGAATTTTTTTTGATTTCGAATAAACTAAATAATTTCTTAAAAGTTTTTCACCTTTTGGTAAAATTGTGAATTTGATAAAATTGAGTTTTTATTTTATAAATTCACAAACTTGAGACTTGTTTCATTTTATTTAAACTTTTCATTTAGAATTTGCGGAAACCGTTAGTTAAGAATCTGTCGCAGACAATGCTCAACTAAACAATTTTTAAGTTTTTATATTGCATTATGAATAAAAAAGGCGCCCTCAGGCGCCCTTGTGCGGTCAAACTCGGCTTTGGTTGTGCTTTTCCTCTCTATAAATGCATTTTAATGTCTTCATAAATAAAATTACTATTTTTATTAATTTAATTAAAAGTGGCAGAACTTACGTAACTAATTTTCTTATTTCTTTTTTATGTAACTGGTAAATGAACCGTAATTTACCCACAGAATAGCATTATTTATATTTAATAATGTTTCACGTATTAATTTAATGACAAGTCATTTTCTTATACGGAATATTAAACTGTCACCGAAAAAATTCTTCATTATGTAACATGGTACAAAAATATAAAATTAGTTTTAAAATTAAAAAAACCGAAATAAAATCACATAAAAAATTACAAACTACAACCTTCAACCTTTCGTTGGTCACTGACTTTATTATAAAAATTAAAAAAGAAAGTAAGAAGACATTTCCTTTTCTCTTAAGACATTTTTATGCATTTTTTTGAAGAATTTTATTTTACATTTTCTAGAATTATTATTGTTAATGCGTCCCAAGAAGCTTTTGCTGACTATCACTCGCCCATTCCCTACCAATTCTGTTGAAACCTTACAGACCTTTTAACGAAGATTCTAAAAATATTCTGTGAAAATTTGAATCTTCTAGGATTTATAGAAACAAATAACGGCTTTCAAATAAAAACACCAATTTCAGATAAACCTCATATTTTATTCATTACAAAATACGTATATGGTAAAAATGATTAAAAACAGACATTTAAAAATGAAAAAAATCTTTACAAAACGAAAACAACCTCTAAAATTATGAGAAATATTTGTTTGAATTAATAAACAAAATACTTTACTCAAACTGAAAGCCATCAACACTGAAATATTGGTAACATCATTTAATAAATCCGCTATGTTCATTCGTAAAGAAATAAATTGGAATTTGTTCATTTTCTTCTTCAGTGATTCTCTTCAACTCTTCATTAGTGTTAAGGGTGTGGAAATACACATGTTTCTTTAAACCCACAAAATAAAAACATACATCCCAACTCCCGTAGGGGAAGACACCCACCAAGTGGCGATTCTGGCCTCCACACCACCCCTCCCGTTACTAGCCCTGAGGGGCTTTACCGGGAGTCGTCTGAATGACCATCGTACCGATTACATACTCAGCCATCAGCCAGGCCTCGATCGGGATGCCCCCGATGCAAATGCCGCGGTCGACATTTAGCATCAGAGTAAAATATCTCAGCAGCAATGGCCCTCGCCGTAGGCTTAGGTCGACCTACACGTAGCCCTATAGTTACATAACCGCAACGCGGAAGCACGAAACTCCGCGCCTACTCTAATCAATCTAACTGCTCATGTGACTTTGAATACCATAAACGCATCGATGAAATCGATTGGAGATCAAATTCCCACTGAAAATGCTGCTCGCAGAAACGCAATTTTGACCTATAACAACATTACACATGCAATACACATTCACTAGGAATCTAACCGGAGGCAAATACCTCCCAAAGTACCACGATCACGTGACATTCTCTTCTCGCCGCATCTAAACCCACATCAGCCCCGACACCGCCACTGCCACCCGCATAACTAACAGACCGCAATGATGCCAGGACTAATATTCCTACCAAAGCTTCAGCAGAGCAGCGCAAACCTAAAGGCAGTCACTGCCCTGCCAAAGCCATATACCATAATGCAATCTCCGCAGTAAGAAAATAGCAATGGCTCGTCGCCAAATCGCCTATGTCCAGCCACTTAACTGGACAAGCCGGAACCCTAGCCACCCAGGCTCCTACCTC
>JAAAKQ030068220.1:3490-15541 GCA_010016005.3 Zanna intricata | reverse complement strand
TCATCAAAATCGGTCCAGCCGTTTAGGAGGAGTTCAGTCACATACACACGGACAGAAGAATTATATATATAAAGATTCTTAAAACAGTATTCTAATAAAAGTTATTAAAATGTTTCAAATTTACTAATGAATATGAATACATTTGAGTCATCAATGCTAAAACGTTTTCTTAACAATGAGATATAAGAGTTGCTTCTTCCAGCAACATGTTTAATAGATAGATAACATTTAAAATTTTTGTTGATTCCCAGCTAGCATACTTTTTAATAGTTTATTCAGCTTATGAAAAGTTTAAGGAGATAACTTAGATGTTTGCTAACATCACTTCCTTGAGCTCATTTACCAGTGAAATTTAATAGGTGTTTTTTTTTCATCTGTATACCTTCTAATAGGCAGAATATGTGGTTTAGAGTATAATTTACTAACCGATGAAAATCATTAGATTTTTTTTTTTCATTTTTTTTATAAGTGGTAAATATACTATGATATTAGTGTCATTTTCATACTTTTTAAGTAATCCCAATTGATACAGTAGATTGTGGATTCTTTATTTATATTTCGATCTTATTTTATATATATACATATTTAAGTAGCAATAATTTTACTTTTTAACCTTTTGTATAATAATGGTTTAAAAACAGTTATAAATTAACTTAATTTAGTTATACAGATGGAATTAATTTATAAATGTTATTTTTGACATAAAATGCTATTCATTTATTTATCAATTTATTAATTAGTATTTTTATTAAAAGATTTATTTTCTTGTAAAAACGATTCCTTTTCAAGTTAACAAACAAGTTAATACGTCTATTATATAATGTATATATGTATGTAGTTACAGTATGTTTAGATATTAACGCCGATAATAAACGTATATTGAAGAACTGTATTATAAACTAGCTACGTAATATTCCATAGTAGTTTGCCGATTTAGTGCATTATGTATGTACTTTAAATAAAATACAAAAATAAAATAAAAACTCAATACTATCTTTAATTAAATCATTTTATAAATTATCTTTTTAATCTACATCAAGAAAACTTAATGATGGAGGTGTTAAAGCAGGCTAAGATAGAGTTGCCTACTGCAAGCGAGCGGCCTTTCTTTCTTTCCTTACTGAAGATATTACAAACACTACGGTTTATTTTATTTTATATTTCTATGTAAACTTCTCATGCCGTATATTATTTTATTCTCTTTGTAAATGTAACTTATACGAAGATAAATAACTTGTTAATAATAATAACAATAACAATAAAAAAATAATTTATGGACATTAATATTTTACCAATTAAAATCAAGGTTATTTTATCCTGTGTCTGTAAGGTATATATTTATTTATTTCCTTTCCTTTTAATAAATAGCGACGTTACTGTTAAACATGGATTGTTACATTGATACTATGTAATCCAGATAACATGATAGTCATTTTCTCTTTATTTTTTTTTTGTTAGATGAATCAAAGTACGAGTCAAATACGTGAGAAAATTAAAGCTCAATGCTTTCATTGTATTTTCTAATAATTTTCCCTAGTTAGAAGTGATTAAATTAGTCCTACTATGCGCATTTAGTAAAATCAATCGTTTTGCTTTCTTGCTATTTGGATAAAATATACCGTTTTTTATCTTAATAATTTTGTTTTATTATCTTATTTTCAGGATATTCCTAATTAATTTTAATTGGTTCGATAAATTATGTTATAAACTCTGTATGTATATAAATATATATTTTTACTTTGTGACTATTAGATACTATTGGTGTTCTACAATAGTTTCCTTGAAAATCATGACTAATCTATTTTTCTTTTGCATACACCTTCCGTTAAAAAGTTTTATTTTATAAAATCGCTTTATAATTTATTTTTTTTACCCTCGGTTAAAATAAATAACTTTTCTATTAATCATTTAATATAAATTACTGATATTTAGTAGTTTCACCTTTTTACATCCTGTTTTTCGTAATACTTTTTAGTGCAATTTTAAATAATTTATGGTATTTATTTATTATTAATGTTTTACCTTTTCTTGTACTGCTTTTAAAAAATAATTTGTAATTCTATAAAAGTTATTTTTTAAATTAAATTTATATTTAATAATACTCATTTAATATACGATTTTATTTAAAAAAAACCTGTTAAAAAATTCATGATTTTGTTCGTCATCAGTTCAGAGTAATTATGTTATTGTTAAGTTATTTAACAGAATTATCATTGTAATGTCATTGAAATAATCGCGTAAATACACATACACATGTGTGTGTATATGAGTGTACATATACATATTTACACACACACACACAGAGCAGCAGCAGCTGCACTACTGTAAAGAACATAATTGATTATTTTTTGGCAATTTCTGCTAGTAAATTATTAATTTATTGTATTTTTGTTTATTAAATACAACAGAAAAAAGGTAAATTGCATTCCATCAATCAGAAAGTTCAGAAGTATTGAAAAAGATCCTTATTATACTATGTGTCTCGCTTTATCAATGAGTTTTTCTCATCCGACAATTACACGATATTGTTAATCAGTTTTTTACTTCGTACAGAGCTATGAGATGTAATATGTATTTGAAAATACATTTCCTGCACTCTCTGTAGATTTTTTCCCGGACAATCTCGTAAGTGACGAACATTGTGAATGTTTTCCCAAGACATCCGGTGATGGAAAGGCACTATAAAGGGAAATGTAATACTAACATGCTAGCCGATTACTGTTGGACATTAATTCGGTATGTGCTTGAGGCTATTTATAAAAGCATCAGCGAAATCATTCGAACACAGGTATGGCCATGCAAAATTATAAATTTTACATATTTTAACTATATTTTCCTAAATTTTTTTTTTGAAGCTTAATTTATTTAAAGCTAAGGGTGATAGAAAAATTTTATTTACAGATATGTAATGTACGCAAAAAAACAGTATAAGGAATAGTATCAGACTTCAAGAAATATTAAAAAAATGTTTTTTTGTCTATCATTGTTATTAACCCATGATTGTAAAAAAAATTTTACAAGTAATGATTTAATAATAACAATAAAAAGAAAAAAAAATGACATAAAATCTGAAGGTATTAGTGAAAGAAAATTTTATGTACTTTTAAAAATGTGTGTATGTAATAATAGGCGTTATGTATGTATAGGCATTATGTGTATTTAATAGACATTAGTATGTATGTATATATGTAATAGATTTGGTGAGACATCTGATTATTTAAATTAATTGAAAATTATAATTTAGAATCGTATTATTTTTAATTTTCTGGATTAATTATATTTAATTATCATGAAACTTCTGTTTAATTTTATCTACATTAAGGTTGACTACGGAGTGACTGAAGAATAGACCCCCCCCCCCACAAGAAAAACATATACACTGAGGCATACATGCCCGATTTTTAATAAATTGCAAAAAATTCTTTTCGTTTAGTTCATTACTCTTCCGATATTGTTGGACAATATGATAATATTGTCCGACAATATCGGAATTATTGTTCGACTACATTGTTATTGTTCGACTATATTGTTCGACTTAGGGATATCTAAGTCGGAGTTGATCATCATTTTGATTATTTGTTTTTGTTGCCAATCATTTTATCTCTTTGGTTACAAACCAAAGAGCGATTAATTCTTTAAGATCAGAAGAATTATAATATACACATTGTAATTCTTCTGATTTTTATTTGTGTACACGTTCTCCAGTTTTCAAATTTTCTCTCTCTTTACATTCATCTTCCTCTCTTAATCTTTTTATTCTTACCTTGTTCTTAACGTGTTCCTTCATTCTTCATGTTCATCTTCTTGCCGTTTTCATGTCTTTCTTTTCCTGTATGATTTTTTCTTTTTCATGTTTGATTATTCAACAAATAATCTAAAAATAAAAGCTGAATATTTTACACCATAACGTCGAAATTAACGTTTGTAACAAGTATACAGGAGTTCACTAAACGGAATAATTTAAATATTGTTAACGTTTATTAATACTACACACCAGGAAACTGGTATGTAGTAGTAATCTGAAACTTTTGTTAATCAGCAACTCACGAAGATAGGAATAATACTGATCTGTAATACAAGTAATAAAGGGATTTTACCCTTCTTAACATTTCATGTAGGATTGTGAATTAAAAATTGTAAAATATTTTATGTCAGTAAAACCTAATATTTCAACAATTATATAACTGTCCACATTATTAAATAATTTTAGGATCGTATCTCATTTTCCAATGAAATTAGTTTTTTTTAAGTGGCGTGATCATTAGTGTTTTAATTGAAGTTAATTAAAATATATAAATATTGCATTAAAAACATTATGGTTTTCCTGCAAAGTCAAATAAATGATAAAGTAATATAACGTATTGCTGAAAGATAAAGTATAAATTTACATGAAAATTAATTTATTTATAGCGACATCAAATACATAAACTAATTAATATATACGACCAAAAACAAAATAAGTAAAAAAAAAAAAAAATGCCGTTTTGATATAATGAAAGATATTGGATCAAGATTCTTAAAATAACCTATTTTTAATTAACTTTAAATATGTTTTAAGTTCAATAAAACATTATATGATGACGATAACTATCCTTCGAATATTATTATAACTATCCTTCGGTTGTGTTTCAAAAAATACCCAATGCTTTACTTAATATTTTAACAATACATAATTAAAATAATTATTTTTTATAATTTCATAATTCAATACGTACGAGTTTAGCAGAGATGTTAGATTACTAGAGGTATGTAAAATTTAAAACGGAAATTATTTATCAGAAGTAATTAAGAAAATTTAAATATACTATATATATATATTTATATTTTAAATATATTTAAAATAAATATTGAATAATTAAAATATACCTATATTCAGTTAATTTCTCCTGAAATATAATATATATTATGAAAATAAGTTTTCAATATAAAGTTCTGTATTATTTTCCCCTTCAGCGCTATAGCCGAGTTATATTTTTACATTGGAAGGTATCATAATCGATCCAATTTGGGAAAATGCGGTTTTCACTGAATCTATGTTTTTACACCTAAGAATCTCAAAAAACCGGGTGGAAATTTTCCGGATGTTCGTATGTACGCGCACGTGTGTGTGCGTGTGTATGTGTTTTCGGTATGTACTCCTCATATCTCCAGAACTATTGGACTGACTCTGACCAAACTTGGTCAGATTACTTCTATATATGGGACATTGATGCCATTAGGTTTTCAACCTAAAAGGTCAAAGGGGTGAAGCTGTAGGTTAGGCCACATCAATATCTCGAAATTTCACCTAATTAAAGTCTTATTTTTCTTAGAAACATTTGTTAACATTTAAAATATAATAATATTCGCAAAAAGATTGCAGAATTACACCCCCACCACAAAAAATGCTTAAATGAACTAGTGACTAAGTGGGTGTACTGTGTCAATAGTACCCCATCTCACCACCAGGAGCGCTAGTGTAGCAATAACGTACAGCTGCTGTAGTCTACTGCTATATTGTGACATCACAGGTGAACGGTAGCATCAAAATAATGAATAATATTTAAAGTGTAAAAAGTTTTTAAAATGGCCGTTAGTACTACCATACCCGCGCGAATGAACTACGGTATGCGCGCGTGCTTTAATTAAATCACTGAATTAAACTTAAAATATATACATTATATTTAAATAAAATGAGAGTGATTTTAAATTAGGTTGTATTTGTAAGCCGCGCATAAAAAACAAAGCCATGTGACAGGAGTCTTACAACTGTGTTTTCAATTTTTATTTTTTATTTTTGTGGTAGATAAATAAATTAATTAAATGTAATAAAAACAGATAATTTTAGTACACATAATACTAATATTTTATAAATTTATGTTAAGTTTTAAAGTACTACCGGGCCGATTTTTTTTGCTTATATCTGTCTTAATGTGTTGAAGTCAGTTTCTTAAGAAGATTGGAAGGAAAATTTATCTAATTCTTTAATCGTTTAGAATATCGATTTGGAACCTTATTTTAATAATTTCTTTAACCCAGAAGACTAGAAAAGGTTTGTGAAAAGCCGTTAAACCCATGCAGTTTGTTACAGATTTAATTCCCTTCGTAAATTTTATGCTTCTATTCCTTCCAGAAATCAATCAATCAATTTTCACCCTTTCAACTAACGCTCACAATTCCAACTAACCTGTGTTAACTGAGAAGTTATTAACAGTTGTTTGTTTATTTACTTAGAAATAAAATATTTCAAAACTTAACTTTATGTTTTCATTTATCTGCATTATATTGTAAATATAAATTTTCTTTTCAGAAAACATCACAAAAATAATTATAAATTTATAAATTTTTTTTAATAAATTAAAACTTTAAAACTTATTAAAAAAAAAAAAATAGCTAAATAACCAAAAATAAAACTCATGAAAACGATGACGTCTCTTTCCTAGGACAATTGTCATCCCGCAAACATTTCTCTAATTTATACTTAAATGAAAGAAATTGTCTACAATAATTTTCTAAAGACCGCTGTACTTTTTTTTTTGCGTAATATTATATTGCTAGATTAATATTTATGTCGACTAGACGACTCAAAATATCTAGAGAAATAGTTCGAAATTTTTTTTTTAAAACTGCAATTAAAAAAAAAAAGCCATATTTTCTTTCACATTTATTTTTAAAACACAACTGTTAAAGCAGAATAAGTAGTGTTGCTTCATTTTTTTTATCAGATTAGTTTACAGAGTTAACGGATTAGTTAATAATACTTGAGTCAACAGAGACTGAACAAGTCCTTGACTAGGAAAAAATTCACTACAGCAAATAAATTACTAGGTAAACCTACTAAATAAATAAATTGGTTCAGAAAAGTATGTAGAATAAGAGTGTGACCTAGCGGACATGAGCGTAGAAATAATTTGTTTAATAACAAATTAAGATGGTAAAATATTTAGTTTTCCCCAAAAAACAACTTTATTTTGAATCGCATGTAAAAATAAAAATAACTAATAGCTGAGAAAATTTTGCATAAAACATCTCCCAGTTTTTTTCTACGAGCAAAACTAAGGGCGCTAGTGATTTACAATAAGCACTAAAATCGCGTTATGGTAGGGTAGATTGGAAACTTGGTACCGTTTCGTATACGATAAGACTAAATGGATAAATTAATAATCTATCCATAATTTCTTAATTCTGTTGATAGAAAAAAGTAATCAGGAGCTTTTCAATGAAAAATTGTCTTACTTTTTTACTGATGGTTATTTTTTTTTTTTCATGAAATTAAAAATAAACGAAATATTGGGAAAAAAAAAAGATTTTCTTTCAAATAAATAGCACAAAATTTTCAAAATCAGTCAGATCCAAAGTTAAATATTGATAAGTTTTTGTTTTTATATAATCTACGAATTTGTATAAAAATATGTGATTTCATCAATTTTTTATAATAATTTCTTTATAGCGCCATTTTCATGTGTTTATGAAGTATTCTAATATTTATTTCCTAAGATTCATTGAAAAATCAGAGTTTTTAGAAAACCATCGATTTTAGTTATAAACATGTACATGTTTTAAGTACATTTCTTACTTATAAAATAACATTGATTTTGAGCGTTAGCCAAGAGGAACCAAAATACATTATTTTTTTTAGAATTTGAAATTTTCAAGTATTGATAAATAAATAAGATTTAGAGATATTCCTTATGAAATGAGTAGGTAGTACCCTCAAGAACAGATTGCTATATTTACTTTTTCACTTTTTTTTAAATTTGTATACTGTTATATGCGTTTTATCAACAACTTACAAATTTTCACCGTATATCCCCGGATTAACGGCCAATCAGAAATTAAAAATATTTCAAAAATTTGATTAATTTATAGTCTTATAAATCTGTAACTTTTTAAATTTTTTAATTATCTCTAATAGGAACAGAGTTATGGAAGTTTATTTATTCCCCGCCCTAGAGTTATGCTATATGCGTAATATGGCTTAAGCGGAGTTTTGTGCTTATTGTAAAATTCGCTAGCGTCCTTAGTTTTCCACATAGAAAAAAAAGGATTCGATATATTTTTTATGCGGAATTTTCTCATTATCTATTTTTTTTTTTTTTTTTATACGATTAAGAGTAAAGCGTTTTATAAAAGCAGTTTTTTAAACTAAACATTTTTCCTTAGTTTAATTAACGAATTAATTAGTCGCTCATGTCCGGTAGGCATACTTTTGTTCTACATATTTTTACTCAGATAATCCAATAATGTATCAACTATTATAATAAATTTAAACTAATTAGTATTAGTTTAATATTAATTTTATGTAATATTAGTATTTGTATGAAGGTTAGTTATCCAATATTATTATAAATTAATATTGTGTCAGTAACAATTAATTGGTACAAAAAGTACAATTAATTTGTACTAGGCACTACCTACAAGGAAAATTCAATTTAAAAAAAAAATATATAAAAGAATTTATTAATCTTTAATAACCATTTCAAGAGAGAAAATTTTGGCATCAGAATTACACATTTTTCTTCACCCTCTTTTGTATTTATAAAATTACGTAATATACCTTCTCTTGATAAATATTTATTAAAATAGTTTGGTTAAAAATTTCTGCTGTAATCTGAGTTTCTTGTAGCAGGTTATTATTTTTATTATATATATATATATATATTTTTACAAATTTTTAGCATACACAAAAATCAATGAAATCAAATATTTCAAATCCCAAAGTTCTGAAATCCTCGTTTAATTTAATAAAGTACATTGATAAAACCGAATAAGAAATTACGTATGTTGGAAGTATTGTATTTTTTTTTTTTGTTTAACCTCCGAAACCACTGTTAAGGTGTATCTTCAAAGGATGAGATGAATGAATTTGTGTGAAAAATGCCATGCCTGACCGGAACTCGATCCCGGGACCTCCGGATGAAAGGCCGAGACGCTACCACCCGTGCCACGGAGGCCGGCAAGGTAGTATTAAGATAGATATATTAAAGATAGTATTCTGTTTTATGTGTTAATATAACATGAAATTTAATTGTTACCATAGAATGGTATAGTGGATCCTATTACGTTTTGAAAAAAGATAGTTTTAATTAATGGAAAAAATTTTATTTTATTTTTGAATTAAAAATGATTGGACATAAAATAATAATAATTTTTTATTCTTTTTTTTGTAGCATATTTAAAAATCATTTGATTTTAATTTTTTTTTTTTTTCCAATGCATCCCATTTATGAAAATTGATATTTTTAAGCATTATTCTAAGTTGGCGGTGAAATATTATAAATGATTTAGTCTATTTTAAAATTTAATTTTAGATTATAGTATAAAAATTAACATTTATATAAAGTTATATAATTATACATAAAGATGATAATCAAAATCGATTTGAGTAGTAAGTAAACTTTTTGGTATAATATAAAAGGTAATGCAAAATGTTTTTCTTTTAATAATTATTTTGTAAGATAAAATTATCAAGATAATTCAAAGTACTGAGGAAAGAATTAAAAACTGAAAAAACTTCCAACATTTGCTATATATTTACGAAATTATCTGGTATGTTCTTAATACTTGGTAATTTCATTAAATTTTGTTTAATAAAATAGTTTTATTATTAAGATAATGGTATGCATTGTTTAGTTAATATATGCACGCACGCACGCCTGCATATTTATATTTATCAACTTTTATAAAAAAAATAAATATACATTTGATTACTTTTTTATCGTAAAAATAAAACGCGCGCGCGCGCGCTCACACACACACACACACACACACACGCACACAAAAACACACATCATTAAAATTCTTTTAATAAGTGTTAGACCAAATTCTTTATTTAAAGGATAATTTTGTTAATTATTCTAAGCATTGTGCTGATTTAAAATATTTTGAAATTTAATATGGTTTCTTACTTAAAGAAATTATACTGGTTAAATACTCGTACATACACAGGCGCGCGTATATAAACGCTTTTATTGCTTTCTGAATGGAACGGATAGACTGGTGGAGAATTCTTAAACAATATTACGGTCATAGAACTCTTAATATCAATATTTTTTATGACTTCAACAAAATTAAATTAATAAAGATAAAAAAAAAATGTATATATATAAACATGAGAATAAAGAAAGAATTATTTTTAAATTAAAAAAAAAAAAAAATTGCAGAATTAAAATTATATGTATGTATGAATTCCATTATATGTATTTTAATCATGTTCAGGTGAACGAACTCCCATAATAAGAACATTTTTAATTTATTTATGTAATAATTTTAACCTTTTTTAATGTTTCTGAACTGCCGATATTTATTTATTATCGGGGTATTCAACTATAATTTTAATATTTTAGTGATTTTTAAAAATTCCGATTTTTTTTTCAGATTATAAATCACAATTTTTGTACTAAATTGAAATGAAAATAATGGCTAACCTTCTGTTTTGAGTATACTCATGTACTAAATATCGTTTATAGTGACCAAGGAACCGAAGATTTTAGGTCATTTTAACCGATAGACACAATAACCGATGTTTAGGTAGCTTAATGGTACTACTTTAATATGCCATCTGCACGGGTATTGTAATACAGTAATAATAATAATAATTATTACAAATAATAATAATGATTTATTTCTGTAAAAAAAAAACCTATGCAATAATAAAAACAAATACGGAAGAATAAAAAAAGATATAGAAAAACTGTAAAAATTCCTTTTTTTGGAAAACGTCGGTTATTTTGCTTTGTTTAGAAGATTTCGTATTGTAATACAGTTTTTGAAGGTTCTTTTCTAAATCAAAACAATCATTCTTTATTTCTTTATTAACGATTTCTGTAAAACTGAGAAACTGGTGAACGGTTTTCATTAACGCTAAAACTATTTTTTTGAGAAGATTTGGCGGGTTGATGTCTTCATCGTTAACTTCGTTGTCATTACCTACGCCCCCGTCTATTTCTGCTAGTACTAAATCCATCACATCATCATTGTTACAGTTTTATGCGTTTCTAAATCTTTATTAACATCTTGATAATCTTCAAACGATCTTCACAACGACTGGTTTTACAAACTATTGCTCCATTCCTATAAAGATTCTTCTCTGCATGCGATGTCAGCGACTACGACAGCCTGTAGTAAAAATCCTGCATGTTGAAAGTAAGTTTTTAGTCAGCGAAGAAACCTCATTCTATGATCTTTGTAACATAATTATAGCATCGAGAATCGATGCTATAATCTGCTATGTAAAGGAATCTGTGATTCCTTTATTTGATCTAAATCCTGTATCATTGTAAAATTAAGTGTTTCTTGTAATAGACTTTCAACGAATTGATCACACCATAATCTAAGGGCTGTAAAACTGCTGTTTTTTTGGTGATAACACTAACTTTATACACGAAACATTTTCAACGTGTGAGCTGAACAGTTGTCAATGAGCAGCAGTACATTATTGGTTGGAATATACTGTTCAATGATTGGTCAGTTCCTTACACCTTGTGATTGATGTAAAGTTGTTACTTTTTAATTGGTCAGTCTTATTATTTATGATTTTATAGGAATATATCGTATTCTGATTACTTTGTTACTGAAATAATGTGGGAAGAGATGGTAAAACTTTAGTGTAATCTGGGAGGAGGTGTGAAACTTAAGTGTAATATGGAAGGGGCAGATTATACTTATAATCAGGGCTGTGAAACGTTAGTGTAATCTTGAAAGAGGCAGTAATATTTTGGTGTAACCATGGAGTGGTCAGTGAAATTTTAATGTAAACCGCGATATGCGACCACGAATGTGTATGATCACTGGATTATTTTTTATCGTCTTTGTTGAAGGAATTTTGAATCTTGTTTAGGTGCCACGATGATTGATTGGAAGAGATCATTTTTCACATATTTGAGTGTAATGCCACGATTTTCTCCAAATTTAACTCCTCGTTATTTAGCATATTTGATTGTAATGCGCCGTTATTTTTTGTTTTTTTTTTTTGCATATTTTTGTATAATACCACGTTTCTCTAATATTTGAATGTAATGCTACGATATTTCGCTTATTTGATTATATCGATTTTGTATTCCAATTGATAAG